>ML827789.1:19299-52317 GCA_009831015.1 Picea engelmannii | reverse complement strand
AGGTCTCTTTTGTAGGTGATACCATATTCTAACCCTCTCTTTGCAAGTGATTGAAGAAATTGATACCTCAACTTGGAGAAGTGGATGATCTAGCTTGACTCTTCCTCTTGTCCAAGTCCTTTGAAAAGATCCCTCCACAATTCACCAAGAAGGACTCCATTGCACAATACTTTCCAAGCATAAGCTTGTTCTCTTTCTCCTTCTCTTGAAAGAAAAATTTCTTGGTTACTTTACATATATATGCAAGAAAGTTTGGATCTAGTTTATCTAGCTAAATCGTCGGTTCCTTTCATGCATGCAAGTGATAGCTTAGATCTGATTTATGTTTCTTAAAGTTGATATCTTAAGAATCTAGATCTAGTATAGGAAAGTAGTCCTTTGCTCAAATAATTTTCTGAAATTTCTAAAGGGTTAAAGGCTAATATTTTCCAAGTGTTTTCATTGTTCAAATCTAGCATCTAAGTTCTTTAAACTTGCTGTTTTAGAACAGCCACAAAAGACCCTAAGGAAACTAGCTTTCTAGCTTGATTTTCTTAGTTCCCTTTTGCAAATTTTTGTAGAATTTAATTTAGAAATTTTTGTAGATTTTTACTAATAACCAAAGACACTCTTAAAATGTTTTTGGTTATCTTGTGTCCTCTTTTGTTTGTTGTTTTGTGCAGGTCATTGAATAAATAAGGGGAAATTATGCCAAAATTCGGCGGATTAGGAGTATTTGGGACTTCCAGAAGAACCCTATACCTTCCTAAGGAATTTTGTAACTTGTAAAGCCTTGATTCATTGTTATAAGGATCCCAAGCCCCTTTGAAAAAGATCTAAAGACTCTCAAGAGAGAACTTGTAACCGAGTTAATGAAATAAGTGAGCCAAGAGAGGCCTCACTCTTTGTTTTCCCCTTAAGGGGGGGTTGGTGTTGTGTTTGTTTGGACTTTCTTTCATTCATTTTTATTTCCTTTTCTTAAAGTTCAAACTATCTCACATTAATCAATAAATTTAAATCAATCTAGATTAGTTTCCCTTTGCAAAGTAGAACACAAATTGCTAGATTAGCTTTATTTCTTGCAATTTCAATTTGGCAAATAAACCATCTGCTCAGCTCCTCGAAAGAGGCCTGGTCAGTGTGGATTAGTAACTAGTCTCACATTTCAATTTCAATTATTTATTTCCTTGTTTAAAATAAACAAATTCCCCTCAACTCTCAGTGTGGTTCCTGACCCTTCCAGTTGCAAGCTAGGCTCGATCTGCTGGAAGTAAGTTTCATACACGTTGTGCTGGTCAGTGGTTGATAGATTAATTAGGACAATCTCTAAAGTAGTTATCTTAATGCGCAGAAAAATGCCTTGAAGTGACCTATGAAATAAGGCAGGCCCTCTCGGGACCTGGCTTCCCACCCGTTTTGGACATCCAACACTTTGAGTGAGTTTATTGGTGAGACCATTGGGTTTCGGTAAACTCTCCGCAAATTTCCAAACAAAGAGCTAACCTCCAAGGAGGCCCAAACCATTTCATTAACTTACATCAATTTATCTTAATAAAACACATGAACTACATTGTCCACGATTCACTTTAAGGCATTGGTCTCAATCTTTACATTCAACAAAGCCATAGGCTTCATCTACAATTTGGTTATCTATTGGAAATAATTTAAATGAAACTTGCATCTAACAATTGTTTCTCAGTATCCTTTTGATGCAAGTATATGCTTATTGATTATATGTCGTGGTGAATGTTTATTTCATGTTTTATCAGTTTATGGTTGATTGTTTAAAAGAATAATAAACTCCTAGATTCCATTTTTGTACTTATCTTATTTCAAAGTCTTAGTATATTTGTTAGGGACTACCCCCCTTGGCTTCACTAGGAGTTGGCCTAGACAGAGGAGTTAAGGATTAGGTGACAACACCTTAACTCTCACTTTCCCCCAAGGACACACTGAGTGGATTGAATATTTCTTGCACGTCTCCCAGGTGTGTATAAGGCGGCAACATGGCCCACTGTAATATTTCATTAGCAAAAATATTTTCAAGTCAATTCATTGTTTCATTTGTGTCTTCAACACCTTCAACATCCTCGACATCTCTATCTCTCCTATTACCTTCTTGAAACAATGTTGTCTCAATCTCAAACATGGTAGAATTTAGAATCTACTTACTTTCTATGAACTGCTAATATCTATAACCTGTGTACATACACTATTTGTTAGATTCAAAAATACTAAATTATGTTGTTGCTATTATGTGTTGCTTTGAACCCTCTATGTCTTCTTCTTGTTTCTCCACTGAAGATAAACTCTCTCTTCTTTTCTGACCAATACTCCAATATTTTACTCACCTATTTGTTGAATTTTTCTTGTCTCCCTCTCCTTGAGACAATTTTGTAATCACATCATCCTTTAGTGCTTGGATACCTGTAAACACACCTTCCTGTGACATCTCATATGTCTCCAACCAATCAATGAGAATTTCAACATCATCCTCAAGAATCAACTCATGTATTGGTTCATGCCTATTAACTTCTTCATTTTTCTCCATCTCATCGACATAATTCAGGTCATGTGCTATAGGTATGCTTTTAAAAAGCATATTTCCACCTTCTTCAACCTTTATAACAATCTCAACTAATTGTCCATTTTCTTCCTTTGCATTACCTACAATCACACACAATGAAATGACACATAAGGTGGTGGTGTTTGGTTGTTCATTGTGGTAAATATGGGTGCACTAACACACAACATTAGGACCCACCATTACATGATGAGTTGATCCAATCTAGAAGAAGATAATACTACGATCTCTTGTGTAATGGAATATGGGATTGTTTTTCATCTGTCAAGAAGAAGCCTCTTGTTACGATGCTACATTTGCAAATCAGTGTGATGGATATAAAATGGATGGATCTACTTCTTATTGGGTGATCTCTTCCTATCCTTTGTGTTCAACATGTGGTAAAAAAATGTGTTGTTGAATGTAATGACTAGTCATGTGCCTAGGTAAGGTGTGGAAGATCAACTAAGTTTGGTTCCTTGGATGTATCAATAATGAAGCATGTGTCGACCAACATCAATGGATTGAATTATTTGTTCCTCTTATTTGCTAAAGGTTATCTATACACTGAATTGGAAGCATTGATTGACTAAGGAGTGTGAAGAGGAAGGTCAAATTTCCTTGGTTGTTGGAGGTATATATCTAGTTTTCTTTGCATGTTATAGAAAACTCGTTGTTGGATTAGAGACACAAATTTAAGCGGTGGTTTGATCTTCTTGGCCATGGGTTTATGAGCCACGTTGAGAGTGGGGTGAAATGGAATAATAATAAACAATAGAGAGAGGATGAAGAAGTACTTGGTTAAGAAGTACTCAAATTATGTAGTTGTTTTTGGAGTAGGAAGGATGCACATAATGAACATGTAGATGTTTCATAGTATCACATGTTTTGGTATATGATGGTAGGTATTTTGTGGGGTTGGAGTTAAACACATGTAAATGGGCATACGATTGCAAGACCTTGTTTTGAAATGAATACCCTTGGTTCGTTGGATCATTGGTGTAAGTTATAGACATAGACCTAGGTGACATAATTAAGGGGGGCATGTTGTATTTTTGGATACTTGGTTATAAAATTTGAGGGGGTTAAGTATTTGATGTGATGTGATGAATCCTATTTAAAGACATGGTGCTTTCCATTATAATATGCCTCAAGTGGTTTATTCTTTGGCCATCTTGGCTAGATTCACCAAGGGATTAATGAAGATATATATTTGTTGGTTTGTTTTCCTAGTAAAGGATTTCCAAGGTAAATATTGGCTCTTACTATGTGCTTGTTTTGTTTCTATCGGTCTACTGAGTTTTTTAATATTTTTAATGTAGTGAAGCCTAAGTTTCCTTCATGTAGTTAGAAAAGTGTTGTAGTCTATATTGTTTAAAATCCAACCATCTTTAGCAAGAGAGATATCCCGAAAAACTTCATATTGAAATCCATAGCTGAATACAAATGAAACTAATATCTCAAAAAAACCAAGGCATACTTATATCAAGTCATCATGTACTACATTGAACTCAAAAATAAGAGAGTAAACAACTCAGATAAGGCCACATGATTCCAACTATTAATAGAGGACATAGAAATCCTTCTCTAGATTTAATGGATATAAACTAGAAAATCAAGTTAGAGGAGCAAGTAATTGCAAAAATGTCAACCTTGCACTTGTTAATGGTGAGACTTGTCAAGTTGATCTCTTAGTTTTAAGGATACTAGAATTTCTAATGTAGTCCTGATCCGGATTTTATGAGAAGAACGAAATGAATACAGATTATTATTAAAATATGCTTAACACAGAATAACAGAGATACAATAAAATTGGTTTCTATTCAATAAGGAAATAAGCTGAAACTATAAAATGCAGCGGAAAATAAGCTTACTGGAATGGTGGCGGCTTATCTCTTAGAAGAGATGTGACGGCTGGACTCATTCGCAAGAAGATGATTACAATGAGGCTTTGAAGGAATTTTGACAATAAGCATGAATGTCAAAACCCTAGACATCCAAAAACCTAACCCTAGGAGATGAAGCACCAAAATTCATGTGGGTCTCGTTGGGGTAAGTTAGTACATCAAATTCTCGGGGTCATAACTTTTGCATAGATCTTCGTTTTAGGCGCACGATAGCCCATTTGAAAAATATGTCCGAGGACTACACATTTTGTTTTCAGACTCTGACTTCGTCTATAATCTAACTGTGGTGAGCCATAAAAACGTTGTTTATGGCCTCAAAATGACCCCAGAAGTCAAGGACCCAAAAACTAGGAAAAAACTGCCAAATTGGAAAATTGCCAAAATGAGCCAGTTGGAATAGATGGGAGGCCACCAAAATCCATTTGGATCAATCCTCCCCCTTAGGAATCAATGGTATCCATTGCATTGAGTTCCCCCATTAGATGATGAAATTTCTGTTGAATTTGGCCCTTGGTGAGCCACTTGCCTTGGTGCAGGAGCTACCCTGCTTTGACAACTTGATAAAGTTGGATCCTTTGCTTTTGAGTGCCCTTGACTTTTGTGTCCACAATCTGATCATTGGATTCCTATTTCATGCAGTCAGGGTTGAGCTTTGTTGGTTTCAACTATTCTACTATCTCCGAGGTGTCCAATAATGGTGGGAAATATGGTCGAAGGAGAGCCATGTTGAGCATTCGATGCAGACCAAGAAAATGAGGAATGTTGATCTCAAAATCATTATCACCCACAAACTTGGTGATGGTGTAAGGTCCATAATGGACTGGGCGAAGCTTTTGATGGGGGCATGTAAGGCGTTCTTTCTGCAAGTGCAACCAAACTTTGTCTCCCACCTAAAACTTATGTGGCACCCAATGTTGATTATGGTGTTGCTTGTACTTGGCATTGGATTTCTGTAAAATATCCCAAACCTATTGGCGGATGGGTTGGATCCACTCAATGAACAGGGTGGATTTGTCAGCTTTAGTTGGAGCAGGGATGAGTCAGCCGAGGTGGGCACAAGGGGTAGTGCAACATCCCTGGGACCCAATGGTTGGAATCCCAACCCCACCTAAAAGGGGTTGTGGTCGATTGAGCTATGTAGGGCTCGGTTTTAGCTATGCTAAGCATAGGGAAGGCTCTCATCCCATGTGCAGGGGTGCTTGGAATTGTATATGCACATGATATGCACGATCATCCGAGTGAAGACCTCAGTTTCACCATCTATCTGGGGGTGAAAAGTAGTGGATTTGGTGAGCTTGGTGTCTAGTAATGACCAGAGGCTCGACCAAAATGTGCTAAGGAACCGAATGTCCCGATCTGAGACAATGGGTTTTGGGATTCCAAAATGTACCCATACTTGTTCAAAGAAGAGCTTGGCATGGCCTCTGTTGTGATGCCCTTCTTACAGGAGGCCATAATTTCCATCTTGGAAAAGCGATCAACAACCACAAAAACAAAGTCATTTCTCCTCTTGGTGGATGGAAGGCCCGATATATAGTCCATTGATATGGATTCTCATGGCATGTCAGGAGTGGGCAAAGGGGTGTACATGCCCTAGTTCTTAGTGGTCGTTTGGGTAATAACGCAGGCAGTGCATAACCTGATATATTTTCCCACATCTTGTCGAAGTCTCGACCAGTAGAAATGTTTCTGCAGTACTGCCACTATCTTTTTTGACGCCAAAGTGTCCTGCCACCCAACTGTAGTGGGCTTCCCAAATCAGCTTCACACGCTCACTTGATGGAACACAAATATGGCCCAGATGGAACAACAACTCGCCTTGAATATGGAATTTAGCGACAACTGAGTTTGCGCCCAACATTTGGTAGGTGGTGGCGAAGTCAGGGTCCATCTCATAAAGGTGGGGCCATCCGGAGGTCTCGTGGCCATAAGATTCTATCACCGTGGTGAGTGTCATGACTAGAGGTCGGTTGAGGCAATCAACGACTCGATTGGTACTTCCTATTTTATACTTGATGTTGAGGTGGAAATACTACAAGTATGTGGACCACTTCTGATGGCGATCATTTTGCAATTTTTCTTATGTCTGCATGAACTGTAATGGCTTATGATCAATGTGGATGACTGTCTCCTTCCCAAGAATGTAATGTCTCCATTGATGGAAGGCTTTCACAATGGAGTACATTTCTTTATCGTAAGTAAGGTACTTACAGACAACATCTGATAGTGTCTCACTATGATAGGCCACGGGGTGGCCGTTTTGAGTGAGAACGACACCCACAACATAGTCTGAAGAATCTATATCGATCTCAAAGGGATGTTGCAGGTCCGGTAATTAAAGTACTAGGGCTGAGCATAAGTTTTTCTTCAAATCATCAAACGCTTGTTGTTGGGATAGGCCTCACACAAATTTTTCCTTACCGCCACCCTTTGTTACTTGGTTAAGGGCCCATGCAATATGGGAGAATCCCAACATGAACCTACGATAGAAATTGGAAAGGCCCAAGAAGCTCTGAAGCTTAGTGAGTGTGGTTGGGGCTGGCCAGCCACAGATGACCTGGATCTTGAATGGATCCACATGTACACCATGTTGATCAATGATGTAGCCTAGGTAATGGACCTTGTCCATACCGAATGAGCATTTTTCCAAGTTGGCATATAGCTTGTGTTGTCACAGGGTGTGCAGAACTTGCTGAATATGCTGCAAGTGCTCCGCCCAAGTCTTGTTGTAGATGAGGATGTCATCCAGATACACCACTACAAAAGTATTGGTGAAAGGTCGCAGGATATTGTCCATCATCCTCATGAAAGTGAATGGAGAATTTTTTAAACCAAAGGGAATGACCAACCATTCAAAAATACCTTCTTTTGACTTGAAGGTGGTCTTCCATACATTTGTCTGTTCTATTGGGACATGGTGGTAGCCAGAATTCAGATCAATCTTACTAAAGTATTTGGCCCCCGTGAGCTGATCAAGGAGCTCGTCGATTCGGGGAATCGGGTATTGATTCCTGAATCCGATTTTATTCAGGGCCCGGTAGTCAATGCAAAGTCGCCATGTCCCGTCTTTCTTCTGCACCAGCACGATTGGGCTCCCACAAGGCGATGAGCTGGGAGATAGGTTCCCCTTGTGGAGCAGTTCTTGGATCTGTCGCTTGATCTCCTCATTCTCTAACAAAGAGCAACAGTAGACTGGCCCATTGGGTAGCAGTGCACCAAGGGTCAGATCGATGGGATGCTTGACCTGATAGTGCAGAGATACCCCAATAGGCGAGGAGAAGATATCTGAGTATTCTTCCACAACCTTATCCACTTTCTTCTGTTGTGTGGAGAGGTCGGTCGCGGAGGCCCTGGATGTGGTTGCGATATTTTGCTCACTCTAAGAGTGAATCACAAAGAAGAAAAACTTCCCTGTCTGAGAGATGACCTTCCTGCATTGCTTGGTAGAGATCAAGGAAATAACACTAGGTGGGACTGCCTCGGGTATCCTGTACAATTTCTTGTTCAAAGTAATAATAACACTATGAGGCCTAGACTGATATACATCATGATGTTTCCATAAATAAGGTTGGCCCAAAAGAACATTACAAACTTTGAGAGGAGCAACATCACACAATACCTCATCTTTGAAGGTGTTTATTCTGTATGACAGACGACACTGTTGGTTGACGCAAAGATCACTTCCTTGGTGAAGCCATCCAATGGTGTAGGGTTGTGGGTGTGACGTTATTGACAGGGCTAGCTGCTTGAAGACCTATGCTGATATGAGGTTCTTCTGGCTACCACTATCAACAATGAAGTGCAATGGGGTACCTTTCACCCACACTTGTGAATGAAAAAGGTGCTCACCTTCCTCTGGCTTGTATGGTTCATCGGGTTGGAGCTTGGTGGTAGCAACGATAGCACTGGGTTCTGCGTCAATGATCCATCTCCCCCTTTTTGGTTCTGACTCAAAGTTGAAACCCATATCTGATTCAAAGTCTTTCACCTCAGTCACCAGTGACTTCTTTGAGTGATAATCAACAGTGTTATGCCAGGGGCCCTTATGAAAGTCACACCACTTCCCGATATCTTTCTTTGTCTTTTCAATGTCCTTATTTGCTTGTGGCTTGGACTGGTTGTACTGAGGATGTCCTTCTTTGCTCTGTCCTTTGTTCTGTGGGTTGGGGCCGCCCTTTCCTTGTTTTTTTTGTGAGGGGTTTCCAAGCCCAAATTGTCGCGTCTTTTGTTTAAGCTTCTGCTCGATTTTGATGGCATATTGGTAGGCCGCGCCCAAGGACAAGATGTCCAGAAAATCCATTTCAGCTTGGATGTATCTATGCATACCACCACGATACTTGAGCACCAGATGTCACTCAGAATCTTTGATACCCAACTTGGTGAGCAAGGTATGGAAGATATTTGTGAACTCGAGCACTGCTTGGTCTCTTTCCTGCCACAATGTGGTCCATTTTGTATACAGGTCGTCATAACTTTCGACAGCGTAGTATTGTTCCTTAATAGCATCCAAAAGGACTCCCAGGTGGCCGCGATTGTAAATAATGAGGGTTCCTCTGTTTCCTTTTGCTCACGGAAAGTTTCCCACCAATCTTTGACATGGGGAACGACTTTGAGGAGCACAAAAGTAATCTTTTTTCTATTCGAAAAGTTATGGACAAAGAAATACCCTTCTAGTAGATTCAACCATTTTTCTACAACATATGCATATATTTGGCCTTCAAATATAGGAATATTAAAGTTGATTTGTACCTTGAAGGGGGAGGCACCTCCGCTTGAGGAAGATGCGTCGCCTGTTGGTAGTTGGTAGCCGCCGAAGGATTTGTGCAAAACTATCCATCATCTCGTTCCTCTTTTGTGTGAGGGCTTCCTTGAGAAACATTTTGAAAGGATCTCTTGTCCCATCATCTTTCTTTTCCCCCACCATGATAGGTCGCTTGGGTGTGCGAGAGATTTTTTCCTCAAGGGAAATGAGCTCGAGACCCAATTCTTTGTACCCAGACCTCATCGGGGACATGCATTAAGAACGACAAGGAGTGGATCGCTCTGATACCACTGATCCAGATTTTATGAGCAGAACAAAATGAATACAGATTATTATTAAAAGATTCTTAACAAAGAATAACATAGATACAATAAAAATGGTTTCTATTCAATAAGGAAATAAGCTAAAACTGTAAAATGCATCGGAAAATAAGCTTGTTGGAATGGTGGCATCTTATCTCTAAGAAGATATGTGACGATTGCACTCATTCGAAAGAAGATGATTACAATGAGGCTCTGAAGGCCTTTTGACAATAAGCATGAATGCCAAAACCCTAGACATAAAAAAACCTAACCCTAGGAGATAAAGAGCCAAAAGTCATGTGGGCTTCGTTGGGGTAAGTTAGTACATCAACTTCTTGGGATCGTAACTTTTTCATACGATCTCCATTTTAGGCGAACGATAGCCTGTTGGAAAGGTCTATCTGAGGACTACACATTTTTTCATCAGACTCTAAATCCATTAACAATTTAATTGTGGCGATCCCTAAAAACATTGTTTAGGGCCTCAAAATGGCCCCGGAAGTCAGGGACCCAAAAACTAGGAAAACACTACCAAATTGGAAAACTACCAAAATGAACCAGTTGGAATAGGTGGGAGGTCACCGAAATCCATCTAGATAAAGTCCCCCTCAAAAGGCACAAAAAATTCATGGACACCTTTGGGGGGTAATAGAAAGAATCCCTTGCCCAACCAAGGTAGAAAGGAGCTACTCATCTTGCAACATGAAGTGCAACAAATCCCACACCAAGAAGTACCATTAATCAGTTCTTGCTTCTCAATGAAAATAGGTTGTTGCATCCTAGGAGAGTGTGAAAAGAGATAGAAACTTGATGCATCATTGACGTAAATATTGAATCTTTTGAAGACTTGAGAATGTTCGAAAATAAAATTAAGTCGATTCCCCTCCCCCGCTCCATCCATTACATTATGATTCAAGACCTCAGATGTTGTTGTTCACATGTCTATATATATATATATATATATATACAATTTTTGGCTTAGATTTTGCAATAGCAAGAGTTCAAGCCTAATTAGATTCATGTTATTTTGGTGTATTCCATATGTAACAACAATGGTTCCAATCACCACATTCAACAACATGAATAACACAATGGAAGTGAACCAACTACGAATATAAGTATCCATCCACATCTAAGGCATAAATTCCATAATTGTCCCTAACATGATTTGCAATACTCTTGTCAATGATCAATTGGAACTCCCTAGAAGAATGACAACAAAGCTGTGTACAAATATGATGACAATTTCATAGCATGTAGTCTTTTATTCAAATATATTATTATGACATTAACATGACACTAAGAAGGATATATTAAATCATATATATGGCACTAATTTGACATGACATGATGCAATCACGATGATCGTGATGCACCACAAGTTTTAACAATGTTAGACAACGCAAAACTGAAGAAACAACAATGTTATTATACATAAAAATGACGTGTGGTAAAATCAATTTGTTTTTCAACGTTGTTTATACAATGCAAAATTGATGCAAATACGACAAAAAAATGTGTCACAAAATCATGATGCATTCTATAAAAAAAATGAAAATGAAAAAATGGTCTATGATGATGCAAAACAATGATGCTATAGACATGTATTTTAGTAGTGACATGCATTATGCACTCCACTTGACACTAGATAGATGCAATGGTTGAATCCATCTCGACCTATTCCCCTTGTGTACATTCAATAGGGCTTGAGACTCCTTCTCCCATTTGTGTAGAGGAAGAATATGTTCACCAATGTCTATGGTGCACTCGTTTTGCATTTTGTTGTGCTCTTTCATTTGTCATTCAAATCCCTCTTTCCATTTAATCCATTGTAGAGTTGAGTATGTCACATTCCCACTAGTTTCAACAACATCTTTCTCACATTCTTTTAAACCTTTTTGTAGGTCATTCAAATCACAAAGGAGACAACATTGGTTTTTAGAATGGTAGTGCACCATGGGAATACACACACAATGGTGAGGGATATGTAGCAAAGGAAACACAAAGAACAAGTCGTGGAGCCAAACTCTTCCCTTTCAAATGCACAATGCCTTGTGAAACCTTCATTGTTGGAATTAAACTCTTATATCACCAATCCTTCCTACATGCAAAAGCCCTCTCTAACATCGTACCTTCTGTATTTCCACTTGTGCGAAGGAATGGAGCGATGAATGTGATAAGGTGGTGATTGATGGTGGTTCTTCCATCTTGTAAATGAATGACATGGTGTGTGTTTCTTATCACAATGGATTTTCTAATTACATTCATGGAGGGGGGCACATGGAGGAGGATATAATTGCCACTTCTTTTTAACATAGCTTTACTTCCTCAAGGTAGTCCCATTCGTTGGCTTGAGTAGTTACCTCCTTGTTGAGGTTTTGGTATACACAAAACAATGCTAAGGAGTCAAAATATTCACACACCTCAAGATCTCATTGGTAGAATCTAGATATTTGTAGATTAGAAGGAAGAATACGAGAGAAAAACACCCTTATAATGATCATAGAGTCGCCAATCACCATGATGCTATGAACTCCTTTATTTTTTAGGATATATATGCCTTTTCCTCGTTGTTTGTGGTAGTTCTTAGCCCCCAAGAAAATTCCATTACCTTATTTTTTTCAACATCAAAGACAACCCCCACCCCCCTCCCAAAGCACTTGCCACTCATATTCATTGAATAAGCTTTTGCATGCCAAAAGCCTCCCAATTATGGGAGGTGTGATCTAAAAAGGATCTTTAACAAGACTAGCATACAAAACCGAATTTGGCCAAGTATGCCAAAGGTTTTGAAATATGTTGAATGGTCAAAGAAATGGCTAAGTGATTCATAATGGATCAAAATTTGTTTACAGGTGGAAAGTTACTTGTCAACGAAGAAGTTCTCGATAATATAAGACATTCATCTAAAAACTATTTCTCGACAAGCAATGTGTTGTTATGGTCCTAACGCTTGTTAATATATTGCTAATTAATGAAGGTTAAAACAATAACATGTTCCAACAAGGCAGTTGTGGACAAGTATGACACTCATATGAGAGTGCTCATTAGAGGGATCATAAAATAAGTAGCCATTGATAGAGAAGATGATCAACAAGGTGGATGACTAACAAGGGAGTCATTGACAAGAACTCATCAACATAAGCATGCCTGACAAAGGCATGGTCAACAAGCAAGTGTTGGACAAGCCATTTGTGAAGTTGATGAAGGCAAAGTCAATGAGGGTTCGTCAATGACCACAGTGCAATTTTTCCATAGTCCAACTATGGACAATCACAACTAACAAAAGTTACTACAATGAGTGAACAATTGAACCACCGGAGGAAGGCCAACATACTATGATTAAACCTTGGATAGATAGTTTAAAAGGAAAAAGAAACACTTTAATGAGGTGATTCTAAGAATGTGAACATGGGATTTCAAAATCAAGAGGATTGTTCCAAACAAAAGAAAGAAGAGGTTTACAAGAACACATCCTACCTACAACGAAACTACATTGGCCAAACCTTGATATGGATACACTAATTCTTAGAAAAGAGGATGTACCAAGGCACCAAAATAGATTCAAAATAATGACAACACAGTAACAATAGAAATACATGAAATCATAAAAAAAATGTACTACTCTTAAATGTAGCTAATAGACTACTACTCTTAAATGTTAAAGTTTTCCCACATTACATTAACTAAAATAAATCTATTATATCAACTCTAATTTTATTTTGTTTTTTTCATTTCATTCTATGGCTATAATTGTTCATAAGAACCATCTTATCAAAACTTTTTTGATAAAACGATGAAAATTTTAACATCATAAAAGTGATTACAACTACATCATCCATTAACCTATTAACAAATAAAAAGCAACAAATAAAAAGCAGTGTGTGATTGTACAGAAATAATCACTCAAATCTACAAATCTAACAATTCCTCACAGTGGGAAATGTCCCCTGAAAATATAGCCAAAAAAAATAAATATCACCGAAAAAAAATCATTTCTTAAAACGTTTACACTTAAACAAAAATATGAACTGCACTGAATTATTAAATTATGAGATTTTTCATACAAATACTGAATTTTCTCTCACTCACCCTACAGGAAAGTATCAATCATCTCAACCATACTTGATGTTTTATGATCTTTCCCGCGCCTCTATTTGCTTCATCCTGCTTCTGCTCACCGTATCTGCTTTGCAACTGAAGCCGTGAAGTTACGGCGACTTCAGGGTGCTTCAAACGGTCGACCAGAACATCTAATCATCGTTTTCGCATGGCCATTTTCAGAGTCGTTTGGAATTTTCTGTACCCCCTTCTTTTATGTCACCCAGTCAGTTAACAACTTGTATCCTGTTCATACATTATAAACTGAAACAAAATTGTAATAGCCTTCCTAAATTTTGGCCTAATCAGTGTGTAATCCATATTGTCCCCACAAAACATTAACATTCCAACAAAGAGATGAACACAGGTTGTTGGTGAAGAGAAATTAGTGTGAACAATGGCGATTTTATGGTAGGTTTCCTCTTCCCCTGCCCTGTCTACACATTTTGTAGGATGGAAACGCCACTACTTTTCCTACTATCTTCATCTTCTTCGTGCCTACCCCCCTCTCCATCTCCTAATCAAAATTCATTCCATGACATGCATCTACATGCCCCCGCAGCAGTTAAACAGTGGCGGAAGAATAAAGTGAAGAAAACCAGAGAAGCTGCTGCACGTGCCCACGCATATGGAACCCAAAACCAATCCACACAAACGGATATAGACAAACAAGAACGGAGCAATGCTTTCATATGGAAGGAGACGATCAGAGGCTATGTTAAAAACGGCCTCTGGGACAAAGCGCTGAGGATGTATTATCAAATGCAACGGGCAGGCATAAATCCCGACAGGTTGGTATTAATTTATGTAATCAATTCATGCGGCAACCTATCAGATCTCCAAGCAGGTAGGAGAATTCACGAAGATATCGTCGCAAGAGGATTTGAGTTGGATGTTTTTGTGGGTACTGCGCTGGCGTCTATGTATGCGAAATGCGGTAGTTTAGAGAATGCACGCGAAGTGTTTGAAAGAATGCCTAAACGAGATATTGTGTCATGGACTGCAATAATTGCTGGTTATTCTCAGAATGGCCACTCTCATGAAGCCTTGACATTCTTCAGTGAAATGCAAGTCCATGGAATAAAACCGGATTCAATCGCCATAGTTAGTGTTTTGCCTGCCTGTGCCCATTTATTGGCTCTGGAAAAAGGTAAGCAAATTCATGGTTATGTAATAAGAGGTGGATTTGAATCTGAAGTTGTTGTGATCAATGGACTTGTAAATATGTATGCCAAATGCGGTAATGTGAACATTGCCCAAAAACTGTTTGAAAGAATGTCTAAAAGAGATGTCGCATCATGGAATGCTATAATTGCCTGTTATTCCCAGACTGGCCACCCACATGAAGCATTGGAATTTTTTAATGAAATGCAAGTCCAAGGGATAAAACCCAATTCAATCACCATGGTTAGTGTTCTGTCTCTGTGTACTGATTTATTGGCTCTGGAACAAGGTAAGCAGATCCACGCATATGCAATTAGAAGTGGATTTGAATATGATATTATTGTTGGCAATGCGTTTGTAGACATGTATGCCAAATGTAAAGATGTTAACATTGCACACAAATTATTTGAAAGAATGCATAAACAAGATATTGTGTCGTGGACTGCAATAATTGGTGCTTATTCCCAGAATGGCCAGCCCCATGAAGCCTTGGCATTCTTCAATGAAATGCGAGTGCAGGGAATAAAACCCAATTCAATTACCATGGCTAGTGTTTTGCCTGCGTGTGCCCATTTATTGGCTCTAGATCAAGGTAAGCAGATCCATAGTTATGCAATAAGAAGCGAATTTGAATCAGAAGTTTCTGTGGTCAATGGACTTGTAAACATGTATGCGAAATGTGGGAATGTTAACATTGCCTACAAATTGTTTGTAAGAATGCCTGAACGAGATGTTGTCTCATGGAATGTAATGATTCTGGCATACGGAATTCATGGACATGGTGAGGATGCTCTTGCTCTTTTTTCCCAAATGCAACAAACAGGCACAAAGCCTAATCATATCACCTTCACTGCTGTTTTGATTGCCTGCTGTCATTCAGGGTTAGTTGACCAAGGCTGGCAATACTTCGAGTGCATGAAGTTGGATTATGGCATTACCCCTAAGCTTGACCATTATGCATGCGTGGTTGACCTTCTTGGGCGTGCAGGGCATCTAGATGAAGCGCATGACATCGTCAAAAAGATGCCTTTGGAGCCCGACACAAATGTGTGGGGAGCCTTGCTTGGCGCCTGCAGAATTCACTGCAATGTTGAGCTTGGAGAACAAGCAGCAAAGCACCTTTTTGAACTAGAACCAAACAACGCTGGAAATTATGTACTGTTGTCAAACATCTATGCTGAGGCACACAGGTGGGAAGATGTAGTAAAGTTGAGGACAACGATGAAACTCAGGGGAGTGAAGAAGCAACCAGGATGCAGTTCTATTACAGTACATAGAGAGGTTCATACATTCCTGGTGGGAGACAGAACCCATCCTCAATCTGAAAGAATTTATGCAATGTTGGAGACTTTGTATGGGCAAATGAAGAAGGCAGGTTATGTGCCTAACACAAATCTTGTGCTACACGATGTGGAGGAGGAGGCCAAAGAAAATATTCTATGCAGTCACAGTGAAAAGTTAGCCATTAGTTTTGGGATCATCAATACAAGCCCAGGCGTCCCCATCCGTATCATGAAGAACCTTCGTGTGTGTAGTGATTGCCACAATGCCACTAAGTTCATCTCCAAGATTGTTGGGCGAGAAATTATTGTGAGAGATGCAAACAGATTTCACCATTTTAACAATGGATTGTGTTCCTGTGGAGATTACTGGTAATGCTATTTGAACCATAATGCCTTTACACTAATACGTTGCAAACGATTGCTTTGTGCACAAAGAGAGGCATTTAAATTAGGTGAGTCTTTTGATATGATGATAAGGTTAAGCTATAAAAAGTATGGGATTTTGTCCAATAATTGTCATTATATAGTATTTTGTGGATGTAAAACAATCCACACAACAATGATTGATGATATTTTTCATGCTGAGGGAAAACAGGCATTAAAATATTAAATCAAGATATCAATATGCATCACAATTCATGCAAAAACTATAGTTCAAGCATAGTTATAGGTACCCTTTTATGGGTTTTAGCAAATACCTATCCAAGAAAGTGCCATAGATACCTTGCTCTACACAATTTTTTCAATGGATTTGATGTCATTAGGATAAACCATCGTAAATATCACACACTTTGCCAATCAGATATAATACTTCCAACCTTCTACTTTGATAATTTTATGCAGAAATTCCAAGTTGGTTACCAGACACATAAAACGAGAAATAGGTTTATGTGAATAAACATTGTCATAGGCACAAACTTACTGGAACAATGCGATATACAATAAGTAATTTCACTTCTACTATTTAGCACGAGGATAAAAAATAGTTTCAATATATCATTCTAAAAGGTAAATGTAGAAATTTATTCCTTCTCCAAATACTTCACACCAAGTTATCTTTACCATTCAATTACATGCATTATGATATTTTCATTGAAATAAAATATTTTGAGATCACTAATCATACTCTATTCCAAACTTGGAACAAGAAAAAGAGGAAATTTATGAAAGAGAAATGTAGAAGAAACAAATCTTAATCTAAAGGTTTTATTCGAATCATAATGGTAGAAGTAGAATTGAGCAAACAACACTTTACATATTTATAATAAAAATTAATCAACTTCTACTTCTATTTGGGATATTTGTAATAAGTCTTGTTCAAGAACATACATGGTTCTGCCAAGGAATCGATATATTATACATATTATCATAGTTTAGTATAAGAATTGATGTAAGGTTCCCAATGTTAGAAGAACACACCACATGTTTTATATAGTGTAGAAAGCCTAAAAATAGTGTTGATTTTTAATTAAAAAAAAATTCATAATTTATGATAAAATTACAAATTAATTTATGTTTTAATAATTATACAATAATGGTAGGTAGTGCTAAACATGGAAAACTTCTTTGTCCTAATGCAATATCAAAGAGACAATTTTCTGTATAACTCAAATAGTGATAATATATCGATGGATCATTCACAATGTAATAATGTTTTTTTAATGCATACAAGATTTTCCTTTTATTTTTATGGTTATCAAAAGTTTCCTAACCCTTGCCATTTTTGTATGGATTAAATATTTTGATATGTTTACCGTATTCATATTCTTTCTTCTCTTCCAAGTTTCAACTATATTACTTTCATTGTTTTCAAGTGTGCAAATCATAATGTACACAGTTTTATCTAGAAAAAATAAATACACATGATGGCTAACTGTGGAAACTTGCATACTCAAACACATAATGTACATTACCAAGTTTTGACCTTTGGAAAATATTGGATCAAGCTTTGTATGAATTGTAAATTTGTGGTATAATGATGGGAGTCGAGCTATCCGAATTTAAATAAATGACCTCATAATGTGAATGCCCTAAATATGTTTTGTATGGATTCCTAGTGCGGAGCTCAAGATCAAGGCCCGACTAGAGAATGGCTAGGCATATATGGGTTCTAAATATGTTTCCTATCAAATCTCATGGTAGAGTTACCATGGTGCAACTCTATGCTATGTAAAAATGCATTACTATAATATAATATATAATGGTCCAAAATGTATACACATAGCATAAGTAAGGTCTAAGTCCATAATAACGGATGATGAAAGGGGTTCATGGCAATGAAATCCTTTATTGCCAAATGTAATCCAAAGAAATCAAACATTTTCCATCTTGTGCCTTAAATGAAGCTCATCCATAATCTTTTACTTAGAAATCCAAATATAAATGCATGAAGAGGTAGGTGAAGGAAAGTCTATTCACATAGATAGGAAGTATGGGAAGTTGTAAGGGGAAGTATAATTGTATTAGGAAAGCATGCGAGTCCTCCATTCAATTCTCCTACCTTGTGGGAACTCACTCATTCTCTCCATTATAATTTTGATTCCCATGCTATGTTATCCATAGTATCTTATATTCTCAAATGTGAAAACTACCAAAACCAACACCATGAAGAGTGAATTGCCAACCTTGGAAGGGAGATACATGGATGTAAATGAGAATGAAATCCGAGAAAAGTTAGGAAACCATTATCCACTTGATACTATTGCTCATGATTTTATTGGGAGACAAAGTATTGTTGTTTTTTCTTCATATGAGATATGATCGATATATTATTACAATGATGAGTATTCCATATATAGAGAGCATATGGTGACCATCCATGAAAGGATGTGTCCCTTGGATAATCAATAACTATTTATTATTATCATTTACTTATTATATATAGTATTTAATAATCAATAATTATATTATTAATTATTAATCTAAGAGAATGTCTTCCCGATGTTGTCCAAACATCAACACTCCCTCTCAATGAGAGAGACATTCTACATCATGCCAATCTTGTCTCTAAAGTATACTAACTTCACCCTAGACTCATGACACTTGTTTGTCAGTCTTGGGAGACATCTCTCTCCCACCTAAACCAAGGAGAAACTCCTTCTGTGACTCTCCCTTTTGAGCCAATTGACTCTCTCTGAGATCAGGCTCACTCTGGGTCCGCATATAATAGCATATAGCATCTTGAGTCTTCATCATTCCTTGTTAAATCACCATGACTAGGACAAAGACCACACCAGGATCTTTCACCATAGGTACACACCTGTGAGTGAATATCAACTTGATGCTAACTGACACGTGGAAAGAACTTCAAGCACCTCGAGTCCATATTATTCCTTGTCATGATCAAGGAAGGACTACACCTAGGCCCATTTACCACAATTGCACCTTTATGATAAATGTATCCTATCTCCCTTGGTCTGCAGCCCAATCTAGGAGAAGGTCCACCCGATGTTGAAACATCAACACTCTCTCTTACCTAGGGATGTATCTTTCCACAGTAGTACACAAATACTATCCAGTGGTACAAAACCACTGCTAGTAGCACACAACTACTATCTAGTGACACACAATTACTGCCAATGGTACACAACCACTGTAGTAGTACACAACTACTGTCCAGAGACACACAGTCTCCAGAAGTGGTACACAACCATTATAGTAGCATACATAACCACTGTAGTAGTACACAACTATTGTCCAGAGACACACAGTCTTCGCCAGTAGTACACAACCATTGTAGTAGCAAAAGGTCTGTCACACATGGCACTCCCATGTGGAATTATAGAGGCTACTCCCTCTGGAAACACTAGGGTCAACTCCCCATAGTGTGTGACGCCAAGGTAAACTCCTTTGGCATGTGCTCATGTGCTCTCCACAAGGGATGTTGGGCTATAAGCCCAAACACACTTATCCCTTCTCAGATAAGTGTCCCACTTATTCATTCTTGAATAAGTGTCCTCACAGATCAACTCAACTCAGTTCACAGAGGAGTATGATCTGGAGAATGTCTGTCACACATGGCACTCCCATGTGGACTTCTAGAGGCTATTCCATCTAGAAACACTAGGGTCAACTCCCCATAGTGTGTGACATCAAGTTAAACTCCCTTGACATGTCCCCATGTTCTCTCCACATAGGACATGTCCTCATGTGCTCTCCACAAGGGACATTGGGCTATCCCTTCTTGGATAAGTGTCCTCACAGATCAACACACTTATCCCTTCTCGGATAAGCCCAAACCCACTTATCCCTTCTCGGATAAGTGTCCCACTTATCCCTTCTCGAATAAGTGTCCCCACATATCAACTCAAATCAATCACAGAGGAGTACGATCTGGAGAATATCTCATGAATTCACAAACATAAAAACTCCCTCTCAGCCAGGGAGGCATTCTTTGCCATGCCAATTTTGTCATGGAAGTACTCGAACTTCATCCTGGTTTGGTAAGAACATCAACAACTTGCTCATCTATAGGAAGGTACTGCACCAATGCTTCCTTCCTCTGTACCATGTCTCATAATACTAGTTGAATCCAACACATGTCCAAATAAATATACAAGGAGCTTGTGAAGCCACACTGCTTCGCGGACTGCCACACTCAATGAAATGTACTCTGCTTCTGTGATGCTCAAGGCCACATAATTATGATTCTTGCTACACTAGGAAACCATGGCAGATCCCAAATTGAAGCAACACCCAGAGGTGCTCTTCCTGTCCATTGCGCCCCATGCCCAATTAGAGTCAGTATATCCCTACAATCTCATGTCAATACTGGAAGTATATCTCAGACCATGTCCAACTGTGCCTTGCAGGTATCTCAACACATGCTTCACAACAATCCAGTGTGCCTGTCTCCGCTAACTCATAAATTGGCTAAGTGTACTCACTGCATAACAAATATCTGGTCTGGTATTAACCAGATACATCAATGATTCAATTAGTTGTTTGTATAGAGTCGGATCAATTTCGTCAGAATCAGAAGAAGACACACTTAGTTTCTTCAGATTCGTCACCATTGGTGTAGCCACGGGCTTCAAGTTCAACATCCCAAACTTATTCAATATCTCAATTGTGTACTTCCCCTGACTCAAGAAGATCTCATCAGTTCTCTGCCACACTTCTAGTCCCAAGAAGTAGTGCATCATACCAAGGTCCTTCATCTCAAACTTACATGCCAACACATACTTGCATTCAACACTAAGGCTCTTTGTACCGGTGAGGAATAAATCATCAATGTAGAGGACCAAAATTAGGGACTCACCATTAACAATCTTGTAGTACAGGCTAGGATCGAAAACACTTTTGTTGAAGCCCAAAGTCATCAGGTGTCCATCAATCCTCGCATACCAAGCTCGAGGTGGTTGCTTGAGTCCATACAAAGCCTTATTCAACCTGCACACATGAGACTCCTTCTCATGTATCACGAAACCATATGGCTGCTCAATTTATACTTCTTCCTCAATATCTCCATTGAGAAAGGTTGTCTTTACATCCATCTGATGTACTCTCCAACCCATGGATGCTACAGGGGAAATAATCATCCATATAAAGTGTATTGAGCAACATGAGTAAATGTCTCCTCATAATCTATTCCCTCCACATGAGAGAATCCTCTACCAACAAATCTCATTTTGTGCCTCTCGATGCTCCCTTCAACTATGTGTTTGATCTTGTAGATCCATTTGGAATTCACTACAGACTTCCCCTTAGGTCTCGGAACAATATCCCACACATCATTCTTCATGATGGATTGATACTCCTCCATCATGACATATCTGCATACTGGATGACTAGTTGCCTCCTCATAACAGAAAGACTCAAAATGAATGATGTGGCTCATATCTGCGGCCCAACATGAATATATCTGAGGTCTCTTACTCACTCGGAAGCTACCACAAGGAACTGCATATCCTTCTGCCTCCTGTAGAGTCTAATGAGCCCATGTAGGTCTCTTCCGACATACTGCAATATATATGGGAACATCAACTGGAGCTATAGGATCAACAGGATCAATTGGATCAATTGGATCAATCTCCATGTGAGATCCTCAAGATCTCTTAAAGGATACCTCCTCCTCAAAGGTAACATCTCTACTCACCTCAATCTGTCTTTGACCAAGGATGTAGATCTGGCATGCCTTCAAAGACTCATTGTACCCCACAAATGTACCATTTCTTCCTAAAGGGTCTAGCTTGATCCTTTTCTCCTTGGGTACATGAATGTATATTGGACACCCAAATATACTGAAGTGTCCAAACTTAGGCTTCACTCCGGTGAAAGCATCCTCAGGCATCATGTTTCTCAAAGTATTATGAGGAATTTTGTTCTGAACATACACTACAGTCATGGATGCCTTTGCCCACAAAAACATAGGTAAATGCTGATCATGCTAATTCATCTTGGACCATACTTGATATATCGAGGTTCCCTCATGAAACCAATGTCTTGGGAAGATGAAAAACATCAACACTCCCTCTGGAGCTAGAGGTGACTCCTCCTCTATATCTTCTCCCTTTGACACTAAAGGTATCTCTTCCTCCTTCTCTGAATGTAACTCAATCTCTACTCCCTCTGGATGTAGTATCACCTCCCTCTCTGGAAGTGCCTCTACATAAATTGAAACTACTGCCATGCCTGCTTCCTCAACATCTCATGGCTCAACTCATGTACTGGGACTGCTACACCTTCTCCCTTTAAGTCTCATAATGTGTTTTCCCCCTCTACTAGATATACCATAGTTGTGCTACAGTCGGTCTTGACTCGCTGTATCCATGATCATTGGAACTGTCTCTGCTATTTGGCATGGTCCCGTCCTGAGAGGTACATTGCTCCTAGAGACTTCCTGTCTCTAAGCATCATGTCTGGCAATGTCTCTCCTTGATATCATGTTGGAAGGTATTTCCCTTTATGTCTACCTCCCGAGACCATCATTATGGATCCTTCTCAGAGCTATTATCCGTGACCTTCCCGGAACAAGAAACAAGAACGACAAAAAACATCTTTTAGAGGAGATCAATTTATCTTGTGCACAACTATATACAATGACCCTCCAAATATTATGTCTTCTACTATGACCAACACACATCCATCATACTCGATGTCATCCAGCTACCAAGACACATCCATCATATACTCGATGGCATACGACTAACCGTGTTGATTTTCTAGTGTTAAATTAAACAAGCACAATTTTCCGCAAGTGGTAATTACTTCCAATGATATATGATATTACTTTAGTAAACACTAGAACATCACTAAGTAACTCGGAAATTTTCAACTTCTTAGTTTATTCCTTAGATCACTTATCCCACGTGTGAGAGAGAAAAATGCTGTGTCTATTGTTGTGCAAGTGTCTTTTTATAGTAATATTATATTGATAAATAAAAAAACATGTCTCTTTGAAAATTAAATTAATTTTTCTTTCTTATAAATAGTTGGAGAATACCTCCCGTAACTACCCAAAGTTTAATTTGATTATAATCCATCCACATAGTATTTGACTTGTTAAATTGTTCCTTCATAATTCATGCGATTCTTTGCATAAATATAGGTAGAAGTAAATATGAAGTGCGTTCATCATATTTAGGTAATTAGACATTTTTACTAGAAATTACTACCCACCATAATTTATGGAATTCTTTCTATAATTTAGGTAGGAGTAAAAAGTAAATATGTTGTACATAGAGATTGTAACAACCCCATAAATTTAACACTCCCAACATTTTACTCTACTCTCATTTTCCTGGGCCCTCCTCTCAAGGAGTCAAGCCCAGTTCGGCTCTGATACCATGTTGTTTTTTCTTCATATGAGATATGATCGATATAATATTACAATGATGAGTGTTCCACATATAGGGAACATATGGTGACCATCCATGAAAGGATGCATCCCTTGGATAATCAATAACTATTTATTATTATCATTTACTTATTATATATAGTATTTAATAATCAATAATTATATTATTAATTATTAATCTAAGAGAATGTCTTCCCTATTTTGTCCAAACATCAACAAGTATTACTCCACCAAACTTTCCCAAAAGGAAACAAATAGTTGGACTCTTTTTACCTTCACTTAATCACTAGAGGGGAAAACTTTATGAGGAACTATTCAGTAGGGAAGGAAAATACATTCCCTTGTGTTGTTTATGGTAGTAGAAAGAGAGTTTCAAGGATGACTGATGCTTGGATGAGGTTCCTAGAGTGGTCTATAGTGAGTAGATTGTCTGAGTCATGACAACAATGTGTTAGGTCAAGTGCATCGTAACCTTGTAGTTGATTTCTTCACCTTGGTGGTCACATAGCTCGACTTGGGGGTGGCCTTTACATTGGATACATATAGTTGGTCAGTGAATCACTCTTATGCATCCATTTACTTGAACCATATTTTGTGAAAAGATTAGTGCTTGATCTCTATTTTTCATTTATGCAACTCTTAAATTCAATTATGATGATGAATTGTGCATTGATTGTGTGTGTGGATTTTCTTAATAATGAATATGGGCATGTGCTTTCCATGATTTCAGTTAGCATATGTTCAAATATTCCTCTATGTTGTTATAGCACTCATGCATGCAAATGTAGAATATTAGGCTCCCCTTAGAAGCTAGATCTATTTTAATTGGTGAACTAGGCTAGTAAATGACACAAAATTTTAATAGGGTTTAAGTGGTGTGCTTGTTGTTGGATGGGATAGCATGGGTGGGTACACCACACATAAAGGTGACATAAGGATTCTTTTTTCAACTTACCAATTCGAAAGTCATGTCGAGTGTGAAAAGTGTTAGGGAGAGGGTTATCTTCTTAGCCTAAAGATTGCAATTGTTAAATTGTACATGCTTTTACAACATCAACATAGAAAAAAATGAAGGCTTAATAATAGGTTTAGACAAGGTTGTTCAATTCATATGTATACACTTAAATGTGGTTAGGGATTCTAAACTTGCAATCAATTAAGTGAAACAAAGTTACAATGTTTCCAACAGAAAATTGAAATGCTAATTGAAATTGATTTGGGAATAATCATACATATTTTTGTCTTTTAAGATAACCTTGCTTGTAGGGATATTAACATACTAGATAAAAAAATTGGAAGATCATGTATCTTATTCTAAGAAACATTAGAAAATGGCATTCTTGATTTTCCCATTAACTCTTTATATAGGCCTCAAATCCTAGATAACAAAGAGTATTAGACAATGTTTCAAAATGATGAATGAATGACACATATTTGGATTATTTAGATGATATTTCTTAAAGGATAATGCTTATCCTAAAGTTTTATCACCTTTGCGAAATATTTTTACTTGTTGTGATGCTCTTAAGTTCAAGGATATAGGTAATATGTATTCAAAGTGGAAAATAGGAAAAACAATAGGTGTAAACATAGGATCAATGAAGACCAAAAGTTTATATATATCAAGGTAAAATGTGTGGAGATTGAAAAATAAAAATAAAAATATTAAGTTTTTTAAACAATTTTTTGGATTTATTTTGATTTGTGTGGTTTTGAACTTGTTATTATTCAACAATCTATCTTTATAAAAAAAGAGGTCAAGCATATTCGACAAAGGAAAATCCCTATCAATCCATCCCTTGGAGCCACTAATAGAAGAAAACTAGATAAGATGTTGGTGTTTATTGGAGTGATATTTGCTAGCCAATATTGCAAATGTTTTTCTAGTTTGGGCCTTGTGAGGAATAAAAATTAGGATATCTACATCTACGTGGGTTTTAGGTATTTGAACAAGGATAACATCAACGATAACTTTCCTTTACCTAAAATTGACCTAATATTGTAGCAACTTGGAATACCTAAGATAATGTATTTATTTGATGTATTTTCAAGGTACAATCAAATCCAAGTCAACCATAGAGACATATATGAAAGTACCTTTTCCATGTATCAATGCACATTTACCTACAATCATATGCATCTTTGCTCTGCTAATGCATATTCCTCTTTCCATTTGTTTATGTGTATAGCCTTTGATGATTTCATTGATGTAATTCATATTGGTTTTCTTATATGACCTCATAGGTGCTTTCTCCATAACATAGATCATTTTGAGTATTTGCACCAAGTCTTTATAATGTGTCATAAGTATGGATTTTCTTTGAATACTGATAGTTATATTATTTTTGGTGTGACTATATGTAATGTTAGAAACCATAGGTGCATTTCAAAAGAATAAACAAAAGTCCAAGAAGAGTTTGTGGTGTTTAGAATGGATGGTACAACATCACAAAACAAATTATGTCTTTATCAATAAACACACACATAACATTATCAATAACACATAATACAAATCAATACCATTTATCATCTATTTTTATTTGAGCACATCACAAAGGACATTACTCCATTAGATGGACTTACTTTATCATCTAGCACCTAGTTGACCTTGGTTGACCTGGTTAGGTCCACTAGCTGTCTAGTTAACCAACCTAATGATGTACCAATCATTCCTAAATTGACCTCCTCAAAGTTAGGCTTACACACATTCCAAAGTTCCACCTTAAACACAATTTGGAGGATCAATCTTATTACCCTCCGGCCCCACCCCCCATAATGATAGCTTCTTGAAGCTCAAGTAAAGACCAAAATTTTTAAAAATTCACTTTTGTTAATGGTTTCGTAAAGATATCAACAATATAATCATTTGTCCTGAAATAGACAAGAGATACCACATTATATTGTACCAACTACCTAATATAATATGCATGGATATCAACATGGTTCATCTTGCTATGTGAAATATGGTTATGAGCCACTTGAATTCCACTTTGATTATCCTATTACACTATAGTTGATTTCTTGTGAGGAAATTCAAGCAACTCACCCATCAGGTTATGAATCCATATTGCCTTAGTTTCAACATTCACTATGTCGTTGTACTCAACTTCAATAATAGATAAAAAAACAACCTTCTACTTTTTACATGACAAAACGATTGAAGCATATCCAATATGAAACACATACTCAAAATTTGGGTCCTGGTCATCCCCATCACCATCCCAACTAGAATTATATTTGGGAAATTGATTCAAATGTTTCCTAAAATGCTTAATGCTAAGATGATATGTACCTTTGACATACTGTACAATTCAATTTGTTCCCTTTAGATGACTCCTCATTGGATTTTGCATGAAATTAGAGACCAAACTAACAACAAATGCAATACTAAGTCTACAACAAGTCAAATAAATAATACTTCCAACATGTTTCATGTAAATTATAACATCACTTGCAAAGAATCACATTCCTTAGTCAATTTCAATCTAAAATTATATGGAGTGAAACATGTCTGGGAATATTCCATTTTAAACCTCTTCAAGAGATTTAGTGCATACTTAGGCTCAAAAATGAAGATATCACCATCCAACTTAATAACTTAGATGTCAAGAAAGAAATGAAGTAGACAAAGTTGGTCATTTCAAAATTATCCTATCAACTTTTCCTTCAAACCAAGAATTGAATCATCACCATTCCCAATGATAATCCATTCATCCACATATGTAATAGTCAATATAATCCCATTGTTCATATTATGCACATAAATAGTATGAGATGGTTCACAATGCTTGAAACCATAAAAAAGTGAAGAACTTATCCATCTTCTCATACCATGATTGGTACCTATTTGAAGTCATAAAATGATTTATTTAGTATGCATACAAGGTTTCCATCCCACACCAATACAAGTAGCTACTCCATATAGATCTCCTCATTAATATCCCCATGTAATAAGGAACTCTTCACACCCATTTGATGTACCTCACAACCAAAAATTTATACAAGAGAAAGAACAACTCAGATAGATTTTATCTTGGCTACTAAAGTGAAAGTCTTTATGCATTTGATACCTTCTTTCTGAGTAAAATCCTTTTCTATCAATTGAGCCTTATGTATTTCAATATCACCATCTATTATGACCCTATGGGGTTGAATGCATATGTAATAGGGTTTGGCATAATAGGTGGTTGCATCTGTAATGGGTGAGAATATGTATATATAGAGGTCAATATAATCATTGTGTTTACATGAACATATTATTTTTCATATATGGTTGCATTAGGGTTATTTGGAGAAGGTTCTCCTATTATATAAGTATTTATTCTCTAATTCATATATTTATCTCTTTGGAAGTTAATCTCCAAGTTCACATTTGGTGTACATCGTATATACCCTTGTTTATTATGCTATTGTAAGGCTTCGATACTTAACATTTGGTATTATATAAAATAATCCTCAAATTTGTACTTCTAAATACATCATTGTAGCATTTTTTATTCAACTTTTTGTTGTGATATTGGAATTGTGTGGTAATTCTGAGGTTGGAAACAAAATAGTGTGAACTATTTTTTTTCAAAATTTTAGAATCTTGTTTTCTATATTTTTGAAGTTATAGGTTGTACAAGTTAAGGTTTCTATCTAGCACTGAAATTATGCTCAAACATATGTTTTCACTAAAATAGCCATATATGAAAATAGAGAGTTCCAAATTGAGTTCCACCTATGGAATTGGAAATAAGACACACCAAGGTATTTCATGTCTAAATTTTAGTTTTAGATTTGAAAATTTCAAGGCATGGTTTTTTTGTACAAGATCGTTTGTGCTAAACTCAACAAGTTTTGTGAAAATCATCATAATTTTTTTTTGGCATGCTAGATTTAATGAGAGCTAAGGAATTGAATAAGACTTGCCAAAATATTACTAGCCGAAACCTTAGAGTTATTACCACACAAAATTCTAAAATACATCAAGTAGTAGTTGGCGTATGGGGAAATTCCCTAATAAGTGCTTAAAAAACTCATTAACTTTAAATTAACATAACTTTTAATGGGAAGATTAGATTTAGGCAGTCTAAAAGTTGTTGGGAAGAGGAAGCAGAGTAAAATATATTCTCAAAAAGATAAGAACTATTTGAGACCAAAAGTTTAAATATAGTGAGACTATAATTTGAGGCTTTTGGTTAAACCCCAAGTAAGAACTAAGGGTAATACTTCCATTTAGAAGAGATAAACATGAAATTGATCATATGGAATGGTTGAGGATGGAGAAGGACAATGATATAATTCTTTTTGAGGTGGGTTTTTAATTTTATGGTGAAGCCAATAAGTGGTGGACAAGTCTTGATGAAGATACTAAACAAAATTCCACATGTGAATAATTTGAAAAGGAAAAGTGATAATGTAGAACTATTAAAGAAAATCTTATAAAGAATGGTGATGAGTTCACTAAGCTGCAATCCCTTAATCAAGTATTACTGAAAGAGGTTTAGAAATTTAAATAAGAAAAAATTAAAAAAATAAAAAGGGAAAATGATGAGTCAAGGGAAGAATTAAAAAAAAAAAAGATTAAGAATTCAAAGGTTTTGTAAGCATAATCAATACCTTCTTAATGATGTTAAAAATATGAGAAAGCATCTATAAGAGTTTGAATAAAAAAAAATCGTGTGGCATGTGGCATATTGGTGTAGATGTTGGTGGACAAGTCAACAAGTGTGTAGAGGCACCATTGAGCACAGTCGAAGTTGGAAAATTGGGCACTTGGGTCCACTTGGACTTGAAGGGGATTGTATAATTCCTAAAAAGAATTCAAGTGCAAGGAAAGTACACTATAAAAGGAGGATACCTCAAAAGTGCTAAGACAATAAACAAAATCCATTCACACAAGAGTGAAAAGTGTTATGCAATTGTGCTAAGTTCAGGGTTGGAAAAGTGGGACAAACTTGACACTTGTTCAGTGGAAAGAAAAAGAAGATAATATCTACAAGAGGCAATCTTGTGGTTGTTTCAGGGGTTGGATTGATAGTTCTTGTAGGCAATTGTTCCTTATGTAATTGTATTCTATAAAAGAGATGCAAGCACTTGGCCTAGCTCCTCTGTTATACATTGTAAAATTCTTCACATAAATAAAGTTAAAGTATTTACATTGGGTGTAGCATGTACATGTGCATTGTGGTTTCTTTACTTGGATGAATTTTATGTTCCTTTCTTTGATTTGTGTTGGTTAAATATTGAAATATTGGCTAAGTATAAGTATTATCAAGATGTTTTAAAGGCCATGGTTGGATGTGTGTTTGTTATTGAATGAATTTGGTTGAGTAAGACTTAGTTGTATTTGAAAAATTGTAGCTTAAAATAAAGTTATGGGTAGACCCTAAGTGAAGAGAAGTAGTTTGATTGTATTAGGATTTGGCTGGCCAAATCCCTACGACCAAGCCAAGGCAATGTTGCATGATATTAGGTGTCGAAACGAACTTGGGGTAACCCCAAGTTTACACAGAAAAATTCAGACATATCGTAGGTTTGTGACAACATATCTCTCCATCTCTTTGGCATTGTCTAATAAGAAAGGTAAAGGTCACTTTCATTGTAACCATTGATTTACCAAAATTTGTTGATTTTGATTATAATGATTTCAAAAGGATTTGATATGCATCCAATGTACTATGAATTATTTATAATCACATTGAATATTTACTGTAATATTTATATATTTATGTATCCTAGTTTAATTCAAAACAACCTTTATTAATAATCGATGCTCATAATAACTTCTCCAAATTCCAACTTAGTAGTAATGGCATATTAATTGTTTATTCCACTTATACACTAATACAATAATACAAAAGGATAATGAAAATACATTTCTTTATATGAATATCGGATTCACATACATCCCATCAAACATTAATGACCTCATTAAATTTTCACCCGCATTTACTTCATCTTTCCATAGTAATTATGTGGAAGGCATGTTTTAGGGTGTGACACTCTGTTTTGGCAAACAACAACCTTCTCTAACTTTCTTTCATTGATGAGAAATTTGGGATGTTAGAAAAGCAAGATCGCAGAACAAAAAAATAAGACAAATGTGGAAATAAAACACAGAGGATACACAATACAATAGAGACACAGATATACGTGGTTCACCCAATGTGGGCTACATCCACCAGAGAAATTTCCAGGTCCTTCCTTTTTATTATCCATCAAAATGAAGGGATACAACCTACAACATACCTATTGTAACTTCCTCTTCTTTTTCTCATAGTATCCTCTCTCAGAATACAATATTCACAATGATACACATCCCCAATACAATTCCCTCATAAAAGAGGGTTTCCTTCTAGGAAAAAAAACACTAACATAACTTCTATCGTCAAATTTGCGAACTTATAATGAATGATCTAGTTTTACTATGAAATTACAATATACATTTGAAAGGAAAATTTTTCTTTAGGGGCTTCACCCCCGAACCCCCATCAGGGAACGCTGTCCTCTGAACCCCTGCCGGGGGCCCACTTGGCCCCGAACCCCGCAAGGGGGAAAACCCCCCCACCCACATGGAGGAGTGTATAATATTACGAGGTGTACAATATTCATGGGGTATAAACATGGCTGAAAACAAAGACATATAAATCAAGAAGATAATTAAGCTCCACAACCAACATGAGACCCTTTATTTTTTAAAATTTTGGTGGAAGTTTATTTTATTTTATTTTTGTAAATATGTTTGAAATCATGATTTCATTCTGGGCATTAATACATTTGATATGATAAATAATGAAGATGTTTTTAACCTTGATTCTATCTTTTATCGATTATTTTCGTTGTCTTTTGAATTTTATGATTTCCAACATGAAATTCAAAACTCGACTTTCAAAATTTCCTTATATCTTTAAAAAAACTGACAGATCATTCTCATCACATTTTTTCATTTTTCCAAAATTTCTAAAATAATGGTTATCATCTTGGTTATAGGATGGAATTCTAGAGTTCATAGATCATTATTTATTCTGGTTTCCTTGATCATATCTCTCAAATGCATTTTGAAATAAGGTTTGTCATCTAGGCTACTGAATTGAGTTTACATGAATAATCTATGGTATGGTTTGTCCTAGTCTTATGGTCTTTCCTTTAGACAATTGACGAATTATTTTTGATCTCTTATAAAAGAATTTATTATAATGATTTGTCAAAACTCATAGTTTATTTGTGGCTCAGATTTTAATTTTACCTAGGGGGTCGTTTTCACTATCTTATACCACTCATTGTCTTTGTATGAAAATTATAATGAACATTCATCTACCTTGTCAATACTTGATTAATCATCATGTCAAATTTTGATTATGAAGTATGTACTTGACTAATTAAATCACATAATGATCAATGTAAGTGATGAGATTTTTTGAATTTAGTGAATTTCATATAGTGTTTCATGCTGCTAACACCTGGTCCATGTGGTAATCGAGGTCGTCCTTCACTGTTTTATCATTAAAACATGAAATCATTCATACAAGGATGAAGGGAATATGGTCAAAGTATAAAGCAGTGATATGATTTGGGGTTTCAAGTTTTTAGGGTTTCATATGCTAGTAAACATTTGCTTCTTCCCCTTTATCTGTCTTTGATGATGATCCTAAAGAAGAAGAGAAATATGCTCCTCTTATAAATGAATCTATGCCTACTTTTGAAATAAATAAGGAAGACAAGTCAAAGAATGATTCAAATCTTGAGGCTTCCTTCTGGAAAGAGAAGTATTTCGGTATGATGCCTATTCTGCAAATAAATATAATAGAGCTCAAATATGAAAACCAAAAACTTAAAATGAGGAACAAAAATTTAATAGCAGATTATGAAAGACAAATCACAGAGCTTAAAAGTAAATCTATTAAATCAGAGAGTTCAGTGGCGATAAACTCCTCAGGGGTTAACATCTTTGTTATTTCAGATTTACAAAATATTTCTCATTAATGTCCAGGTGCTAAACTGCGATTTTCTTTGTTACATGTATGAATTAGTTATGATTTAATTTTGTTTTATTTCATTTGTAAAGAGCAACTATAGAATTAAAATTATGTAGCCACTCTATTTTTATATAATTTGTTATTAATTAATTTTCATTTGGATTTACATGTTTACAATGTATGATTTGGATAGAGAAAA
>ML827789.1:0-18050 GCA_009831015.1 Picea engelmannii | reverse complement strand
CTTCGGATGAACATATCAACATATTTATGTTAGCCATTAAACTTAGAGGTTTTGAGAAAGAAGATGTGGTCTATATACTTTTTCCCTATACTTTCGAAGGAGAGGATTATACTTGGTATTTTTCACTACAAGCTAATTCCATTGCAAATTGGGATAATTTTGAAGATTTGTTTATCAAAAAAATTGGAGATGATAAAACTTCATCCACTTTACTGGTATAAATTTCCAAGATCAAAATGGGTCCAAAAGAAAAAAATAAATATTTTAATCAAAGGTTTCTTAAATTGCTTAATAAAATGTGTGATACATCCAAACCTGGAGTTGATATTTAGATCAATTTTATTCTTCTTCTCTGGCAATATCTATTGCTATGTTTGTTAAGCGAGGAGCCAATAATACTTTAGCTGAAGCAATGCAATAATATTTAGAGGTTGAAAAGGAAATGTCTAGAATTGCAAATAAATCTTTAGTTGAGAAACCAAGGTCTTCTTAGACAATAAAGAAGGCTATTACGAAGGAGGAAAATAAGGATAAATATTCTTTTGATATGGATAGTCTTCAGAAGGTTATGAAAACAATAGAAAATGAAATGGTTGATGTTAAAGGAAAACTTGTTGAAGTTTCCAATAGACCTTTTAGACCATTTGTCAAGAAGAACTTGCAAACGCCCCCCGGTAGTCAGATTTCTACTCTCGAAAGTGAAGAGGTCAATGCAAATGAAGAAGAAGTCAATGAAGATGAAATACAAGACACAAATATTTTTTGGGACATCAATGGATTTTTTGGCGAAGAAGAAGCTCATGAATCTCTTTCCGCTCAAACTAGAAGAAAAATTTCACCTTCAACTTTCAGATCTTCTCCACCAACTACTATTTCAAACAAAGAATCAAATGAAGACATGTCAACTTCTAGGACTTTAATCATTGCTAATAAGATTGAATATGATATCGTATAATATATGAAGAAGACAAGGGAAAATATTTCTTTATATGAATTAAGCAAACTAAAATCTCAGAAAAATAGTTTGTTAAAAGTTTTAGGTGCTACTGACAAATCACCTTTACCTTTTACCACAATAGAAAACAAATAAAAAAATGTAATTGCTCATAATTCTTCATTTAATAAGAAGACCGTTGTAGTCTTAATTGGTGATAGATCCAACTCACATACTCCTTCATTACTTCTTACTTTTGAATTTTTTAACAAAAATGTGCACAATTGTATGGTTGATTCTGGTGCATCATTATGCCTTATTTCATTTGTCTTCAAATCAATGCCCAACCATAAAAAATGGCTATACAGATTGTACAATTAGACAAAACAAAAGAAAAGGTCTTAGAAGAATTAAATGAGGTTATGATCAAACTCTCCTCCAATCCTAAAGTATTTCAAATAATTGATATTATAATTGATGATATTCCTAATGCCTATGGTTTGATCCTAAGTAGAGACTGGTCTGCAAAACTTAATGGTTATTTTTCCACGAATTGGTCACACCTTTGGCTTCCTTATAATGGTAAACCTAATCAGATCAAGATTGATAGAGACGAACATATGAAATTTAATGTTGTTGATCTGGATGGGGAAAATGAACCTGATGTTTTTGTCAATTCCATTATAGGAAATTACTTAGCTGATTCATTCTTTGCGAATTTTGTTGCTGGAATTTCTCCTTTTCAGTAGAACTTATGTTCAGAAATCGAGAACTTTTCTCAAATTGGTCTTTCTCACTGTGTAAATTTTGTAGATAATTCTGTAAATACCCCTGTAAAATATCTATTTTGAAAATTATACTTTGATGGTTCAAAATCTAATGACGAAACCGATGGAGGCTGCATTTTGGTTAATCCTAATGGAGAAAAAACTATGTAAACCTGTAGACTTGAATTTCAATGTACTAATAATATTATTGAGTATGAAGCATTGGTACAGGGTCTAAAGAAGGCTATCAACATGCATTTGCATGATATCTTTGCATTTGGTGATTCAAATATCATTATTAAACATGTAAGAAATGCAATTCATTGTGTTTCCAAACATTTGAGGAATTACCAACAATTAGTACAAGACCTCATTTGCAAATTTTTGACATTCAACATTACTCCTATTTTGATATTGCAAAATGCTAGTGCTGATTTGTTAACAAATGTTTCTTCAAAGCTTATTCCTCTTGGAGATTTCAGTCTTGATAGATTTTCAGTGGAATTAATTTTTAGACCTTCAGTACCAGATAATATCACTAATTGGAGAGTTTTTAATGATGATGAAGATATTATTATTATCCTCACTTCAGAGGGAATATATGATAATGACATCATTGATGAAGACTATCATGATCATGAATTGAATCAATCTCTTGAAGGTGATGAAATAAAATATGAAAAAAACATTCCCAAGTCTGTGGTTAAGTTAGAAGATTTCTATGATCTCAAAGATAGATTCAAGAAACCAACGAATTGCAAAACTAATAGCCCTAATATGAATGTTGAGATCGTTAATTTGGGTACAGATCAGAATCCTCGAAGTTAACTCGCAACCCAAATGCAGAAGGAAAGGTTGTTGGACAATAGATCTTGTCTATTCCTTTTCTGTTTTGTTTCTGTCCCAAGGGTTAGGGTGTTGATGGTTTCTACACACAAGGGTTTTCCATGTGCTATAGCTCTCTGATATATGTGTGAGGTTGAACAATAATACTCATCCCAATATCTCAGGGCACCAACTAAAGAGGCTAGACTGTACCCTTAGTCGTACTACCCAATTACCCAAGTACCAAAAGGTATCTTCCTAATTGTTGTTCTCGGTGGCACTATAACAGTCAGGAAATTGATCGACTTATCTATGGAGAGATTCTGGAGATATAGGCAAGTCTGTATACAGGTGCTATCTGATGTGATACCACACGAAGGGGTACCAATAGGGGTTACAAGGGCAGCCAACAATGTGCTCTTAAGAACCACTTGTAGTTCCTGTGTGTATGCTTCCTTGACCATGGATTTATGCGTTGAATGATAGATCTTTGTAGTTTTAAGACGCTAGAACACATCTCTACCCCGGATAAATAATAATAATAATAAAATAAAAATAAAAACACAATTCCTGTCTAGGAAAGTGCTCTGATACTGCTTGTAAGGTACCAGATGTAATATAATGTGTAAAAATAAGAATATTCAACAGATCTTGATGGAACAACGGAATATCAAGAAGAACAACACTAAAAATGATACCTTTATTTAAGAAAACAATGTTCACTTCCCTCTTCGAGGGTGCAACCTCTAGTAGAGCAGAGCTCTATTACAATAATTCTCAAGACAAAACTTCCCATGCCTCCTACTCTTATTTATACTAATTCTATCTTCTAAAGAACCTTCTAGCGAAAGATCTTTCTAGAAGTGGAAGCTTCTATTAGGTCTTCTTACATTGACTTGTTCCCATTTATTAAATAGTCCTTATAAACTAATGTCATCCTTTATTACATCGAAAATATATGATTCTACCTATGTGAGGGGTTAGGGAGGTTAGGTCCGTAACAACTTGGATGATTTTTGTTTAAGGGTTGATGAGTGGCAACAGAGATCTGAAGAATTCATAAAGATGAGGATGTTGGATCAGTTCATTGAACACGAGTATAAACCATCCATGGAAAAAGAGGACATGAGGGAGACACAACAACCTTGGTGGAGGAGAACCAAGGAAGAGGTTGATTCCTCCTCCAACAAACTTGGACATGATGAATGACCATATGACCCTGAGCTAGAAAAACTCATGGAGGAGTGTGAAGGTAAAATCGGTTCAAGTGTACCACTTCTTATGTACATAATGCAAAATTACAGTGACTCTCCATTGATCGCATTAGGAAATATTGGAGATGCGAGAGATGGCCCAACTGACCATCCCCCTTCACCTTCAAACTAGACTACAACACGTTGACTCAGTGTCTTGGTGGGAGGAAATAAAGCTGATATAGGTGGGAATCGGTGGCCACCCACCTATCCCACTGACTCAAAACATGGGTTTCCACATTGATAGTTTTTATATGGTTTTTCGGGTCCTGAACTTCCGGGGCCATTTTGAGGCCCTAAACGACATTTTTTAGGCACGACAGCGCTAGACAATTGTCGAAGGCATAATTTAGGTCAAACGAAATGTGTACTCCTCCACTAGAATTTTTCGACAAGGTATCGAGCACCCCAAATGGAGATCATATGCAAAAGTTATGCCCTCGAGAAGTTGACATATCAACTACCCCAATCGGGGCCCACAAACATTTTGGCGTTTCATCTTTTGGGGTTATGGTTTTTTATTTTCTTTATATTAAAAAGGAATTTGGAGCCTCATTGTAAACATATTCTTCTTGTGAATGATCATATCCATCACATCTCTTCTCAAAGATAAGATTCCACCATTCTAGAGAGTCATTCACTTTGAAATTTTACAGTTTATGTACAGTTCTCTCATTAATAAAAAAATGTGCATTGTTGTATCTCTATGTTTATTGCAATATCTCTATATATTTCATTGTTATATCTCCGCCTTCATTTTGTTCTAAAAATAATCCATATTAGTGGTGTCAGAGCAAGCTACTCCTTGTCGTTTCTTAATACATAACCCTGATGAGGTCAGGATATAGAGAGTTGGGCCTTGAGCTAGTTTCGCTTGAGGACAACCGCTCTCACCAACCTAAATGAACTCCCATGGAGGAAGAAAAGAGAAACATGGGGTAAGAAGATCCCATCAAGTTGTTTCTCGTGGAAGCCCTCGTGCAACAGAGGAATGATATGTTGGATAATTTTTCCCAAATCCTTCAACGACTACCAACAATAGCAAACGTGTCTTTTTCAATCAGTCACTTTGGAGACGCCGCACCATTCAAGGTACAAGTGAATGTATCATACTAATTCACCCCCCCCTCTCATTATTCCAACAATTGGAGGTCAGGATGCACTAAGGGTGTCTCAATTGATTGAATGGAATGGAGTTGGGAAATAATACCCAAATGACCTTTTTTGAGAAGCTTTTCCATTCGATGGGAACTGATGATCTCATGGGAACCTACTGTGATTCCTTGGAACTGATATTGTTGTCCCTCATGTTGAAATTGCATGGTTAATTCCTTAAAGTCCATGAGAATGAGGCCCAGAGTGCGTAACCATTCAACACCTAGAACAATGTCACAACCACCCATGTCTATAGCAAACATATGGGATTTCAGGTTATATTGACCAATTTGGAGCCACACATTTTCACGACGTCCTCCACGTTTCATGGAACCTCAATTAGAAATCATGATTTGAAAATTTTAATGGGATGAGTATAACAATTGACTTCTTGGGAAATGTGGCAATAAACAAAATTATGGGTGCTACCACTATCAACAAGAATGATGACTTTCTAATTCTTAATGTAACCAATTAGCTTGAGGGTTTAGGGAGCAGAGAGTCCAATGAAGGAATTTAGTGAAATCACATGTTCAAATTTTGGTGGATCATAGGGTAGAGTCAAATCAACTGGGGTTGGTAGCTCATCCACAAGGGGAACAACTGCCTCCTCTTTAGAAATATCCTCAGCCATGGCCATAAACATCTTTTTTTCCTTAGAATTCTACCCTAGAAAATACTTGTCATCACAAGTATAACAAAGACCCTTGAGTTAGTGTTCATCCATTTCCTCTTAGTTTAATTTCCGGATCTTGAGGGGGTTCGCATGAGGGGTAGGATTGGTGGGTTTAGGGTGAGGAAGAAAAGATGGTTTTCTAGTTTGGGAGGAGACAATCTGTTGGAATTCCTTGGCTTGTTGAGTAGCTTCTAACTAAGTTTGGCGGCGGGCCATGAGAACATGGACACAAATTTCATCTTTCATACCATTGATAGGGCATTCTTAGAAGAAGGCATCTGACATGCCATACATTATAAAATCCAAGTACTCAAAGGCTGCAATAAAGTCTTCCACTATCCCAAACTACTTCAACTTGGTCAATCGACCTAAATGATGGGTGTTAGAGTCAAAGCAGTCATAAATATCTGCAACAAACTGTGTCCAAGCCACACACCCTTGGCATGCATTTCAACGTCATTGCCACCATTGACAACGTTCTGGATCCAAATGTAGGATACCATAATGAAGCTTGGCTAAATCATTAGTAATGCAATGCAAAGAGAAATAATGTTCCATTTGAGTGACTCAACCTGTGGGATCCAAGCCATCAAATTTGTTGACCTCATTTTTGGGAAGGCAGAGGTCTTGAGGAAGGTGGGTGGAATGAGGACCTTGGTAATGGGAAGATTCATTATCTTCCTGATAGGAAGGTTGTTCAGAAGAGTTAGGGTTCAAGGAGTTGCTCATTAATTGGACGAGTGTATCTTTGATGTATTTACATTGTTTCTAGAGGGTCTGAACAGAGGAATTGAGCCTGCCAATGTTGGAATTGATAGTCTTGATGTCCTCCTTATTCTGGAGATTGTCGACAATCAAGGTATTGCGTTCTCGAGTGCAGGTGGTGGCCATTTGGGAAAATGAAAAAATAGGCAGACGGGTCCACACTAAAAATATTACAGGTGAGGAGTATCACTACAGATGGGGAAAAGATAGGAGTCCAAAGGAATATGTGGAAAATAAAGGTGTCAAGAAGGGTGGGTGGGACCATAGAGAAAAATAGTGACATGTGATAGGTATCACGCCGATCAGGGTGAAAAGGGAAATCTAATGGGATAGGCCCCAAATAAGGGTGTTGGGAAAGGGGTTTGGGTCCATGAAAAAAAATTTGTCTTAAAACTGATAGGTACTAGAGTAATCAAGGAAAAGAGAGGAATCCAATGGGATAGGTCCCAAATAAGGGTGTCAGTGAGACTGCTATACTTTTTTTCTCCTCTGGAGTTATACCCCAATCTAAATAATACTACAATGATGAAATACCCAAATTCTCAACATGAAGAAATGTGTAGTAATTTCGCAACCCAAATGCAAGAGGCAAGGTTGCCAAACAATATATCTTTTATGTTCCTTTTCTGTTTTGTTTTCATCCCAAGGGTTAGGGTGTTAAGGGTTTCTATAGACAAGGGTTTTCCTTGTGTTATAGCTCTCTGATATATGTGCGAGGTCAAACAGTAGTACTCATCCCAATATCTCAGGGCACCAACTAAGGAGGCTAGATTGTAGCCTTAGTTGTACTACCCATTTACCTAAGTAATAAAGAGTATATTCCTAAGTGTTGTTCTCGGTGGCACTATAGTAGTCAGACGACCGATCGATTTATCTATGGATGGATTCTAGAGATATAGGCCAATCTGTATACAGGTTCTATCTAATGTTCTACCACATGAAGGGGTACCAACAGGGGCTACAAGGGTGGCCAACAATGTGTGCTTAAGAACCACTTGTAGTTCATGCGTGTATGCTTCCCTGACCGCGAATTTATGCATTGAATGACAGATATCTGCAGTTTTAAGACGTTGGAACACGTCTCTACCCTGAAAAATAAAACCCACAATTCCTGTCAAGGAAAGTGATCTGATACCGCTTGTAAGGTACCAGATGTAATATAATATGAAAAAATAGGAATATTCAACATATATCAATGAAACAACATAATATTGAGAAGAGCAACACTAAAAATGATACCTTTGTTTAAGAAAACAATGTTCACTTGCCTCTTTGAGGGTGAAACCTCTAGGAGAGAAGAGCTCTTTTACAATAATTCTCAAGACAAAACTCATCATGCCTCCTACTCTTATTTATACTAATTCTATCTTCTAAAGAGCCTTCTAGCGGAATATCTTTCTAGAAGCGGAAGCTTCTATTAGGTATTCTTACATTGACTTGTTCCCATTTATTAAATAGTCATTATAAACTAATGTCAACCTTTATTACATCGAAGATATATTATTATACATATGTGAGTGATTAGGGAGGTTAGGTCCCTAACAACTTGGTTGATTTTTTTTTTAGGGTTGATGAGTGGCAACAAAGATCAGAGGAATTCACAGAGATGAGGATGTTAGAGCAGTTCGTTGAACATGAGTAGAAACCATCCGCGGACCAAAAGGACGTGAGGGAGACACAACAACCTTAGTGAAGGAGAACCAAGGAAGAGGTTGATTCCTCCTCTAGAAAACTTGGACATGATGAATGGCTATATGACCTTGATCTAGAGCAACTCATGGAGGAGTGCAAAGGTAAAATCGGTTCAAGTGTACCATTTCTTATGTACATAATGAAAAAGTACAGTGACTCTTCGTCGATCGCATTAGAACAGATATGAGATGCGAGAGATGGCTCAACTAGCCATCCCCCTTCACCTTCAAACTAGACTGCAACGCATTGGCTCAATGTCTCGGTGGGAGTCAATAAGGCTGATCCATGTGGGAATCAGTGGCCACCCACCTATCCCACTGGCTCAAAACATGGGTTTCCACATTAGCAGTTTTTCTATGGATTTTTGGGTCCTGAACTTCCGGGGCCATTTTGATCCAGGTGGATATAAGTGGCCACCCACCTTTTCCAACTTGCTCAAAACAAGTTTCTGGCAATTTTGGCAATTTACTATTTTTAGCAATTTTTAACTTTCAGGGCCATTTTGAGGGCCTAAATGAAGGTTTTTAGCGATATATCTTCTCAATGATATCCAAAAGCTCTAATTGAGCCCCCAAAATGAATCTCCTCGATGATAAATTTTCAACGAGCTATCGTGCACCACAAACAGAGATCGTACGCCAAAGTTACGCCCCTAGGAAGTTGATACACCAAACTACCCAAAATGGGGTCCACAAAACTGTTGGATTTTCATCTTTCGGGGTTAGGGTTTTGGATTTTCTTTATGATAAAAAGGCCTTTGAAGCCTCATTGTAATATCATCTTCTCATGGATGCGAGTAGCCGTCACATCTCTTCTCATAGATAAGTTGCCACCATTCTAGCGAGTCTTTCACTTTGTATTTTTACAGTCTTTGTACATTTTCACTCATTAATAGAAAATTGTGTATTATTGTATCTCTATGTTTATGGTTGCATCTCTGATACATTTATGTTATATTATTGGATATCTGAGATATCTCTGTACATTTATTTATTATATCTCCGCTCTCATTTCGTGCCAAAAATAATTTGGATCACATTTTGAGGCTCTCAACGACGTTATTTGGACACGTCAATGCCCACATGATTGGCGAAGGCATATTTTAGGCTGAACGGAATGTGTACTTCTGAACTATACCTTTCTGATGATGTAAAAATCACCCCAAATAGAAATCGTATTCAAAATTTATGCCCTCGAGAAGTTGAGGTATCAACTACCCCAATCGTGGTCCACAAACCTTTTGGTGTTTCATCTTCCAGGGTTAGGGTTTTGTATTTTATTTATGTTAAAAAGGAATTTGGAACCTCATTTTAAAAATATTCTTCTTGCAAATGAGCATAGCCGTCACATCTCTTCTCAGAGATAATTTTCCACCATTCTAGTGAGTCATTCACTCTGTAATTTTACAGTTTCTTTATAGTTCTCTCATCAATAAAAATTGTGCATTATTGTATAGTTGTGTTTATTGGAATATCTCTGTATATTTCATTGTTATATCTCCAGCTTCATTTTGTTCTAAAAATAATCTAGATTAGTGGTGTCAGAGCAGGATGCTCCTTATTGTTTCTTAGTGCATATCCTCGATGAGGTCAGGATATAGAGAGTTGGACCTTAAGCTAGTTTCTCTTAAGGACAACTGCTCTCACCAACCCAAGCGACCTCCCATGGCGGAAGAAAAGAGAGACGTGGGAGTAGAAGATCCCATCAAGTTGTTTCTCATGGAGCCCTCATGCAAGAGAGGAATGAGATGTTGGAGAATTTTTCCCAAATCCTTCAACGACTGCCTACAATAGCAGATGATTCTTCGTCAAGCAGTCACTTTGGAGACGCTGCCCCATTCAGGGTACAAGTTAATTTTGATATTTCCATATTTGAAGGTCATATTGATCCGAATTGTTTGGAAAAGTGGTTGAATTTGTTAGAAGGTTATTTCTCTGTTCGCAATTTTTATGACAGAGAAAAGACCACATTTGCATTCCTTTAGGCTCTCCCTCATGTCAAACATTGGTGGGAAACTTACTAGGAGAAAAATTCCACATAGGAGTCTGAAATATTTGGGGTCGATCCTAGTTGGGATTTTTTTATGGATGCGCTCAAGGAGAAATATTTCCCTGTGGGAAACTATGATGACCAATACATGAGATGGACCACGCTGCATCAAGAGAGGGGCCAAACAGTGTCGGAGTTCACAAATACTTTTCATACCTTGCGCACCAAGCTGGGTATCAAAGACTCCGAGCAACATCTGGTTCTAAAATACCACATGGCTCTACACAGGTACATCCAAACCAAAACAGAGTTTATAGATATCTCATCACTGGGAGCCACTTATCAATATGTTGTCAAAATCGCGCATAAATTTAAGCAACAAAACAAGTGGGAATTTGGGTCTGCAAATCCACAACAACCAAAGTATGGTAAAGGCATTCCTAACTCATAGAATAGTCAACCTCAAGACAACCAGTCAAAGCCACAAGAAAAGAAGGATACTAGGAAGTGGTGTGACTTCCACAAAAGCCCTTCACACAACACTGATGAATGTCGCTCAAAACAGTCATTGGTGGCCAAACTCAAAGAAACGGAGTTGAGCCCCGAATCGGACTCTGATTCAGACAATAATAAAAAGAGGCAAATAATTGATGTAGAAACCATTGCTATTGTCATGACCACAACAATCCAACCAAAAGAAACAAAGGATCCTGAGGAGGGTGAGCACCTCTTCCATTCGCAGATGTGGGTGAAGGGGACCCTACTACATTTTATTGTTGATAGTGGAAGCCAGAAGAACCTCATCTCAGTAGAGGTCGTCAAGCAATTGGATTGGTCAAAAACAACACATTTGTAGCCAAACAACATTGGGTGGCTTCTCCATGGTCGAGATCTTCGTGTCAGCCAACAATGTTGCTTGTCCTATGGCATCAATCCCTTCAAGGATGAGGTATTGTGTGATGTTGCCCCACTGAAAGTCTGTGATGTTCTTTTAGGTAAGCCATATATGTCGAAGCGTCATGTTTTTTATGAGTCTCAACCATGTAGCATCATTGTTACTCTGGGGGGTCAGTTTTACAAGATACCAGAGGTAGTTATGACTAATGTCCCGACAAAATAGGGCCACAAAGTCATCTTTCACACCGCAAAGTTTAGCCTCTTCACATTTCGATCAGAAGGTGAACAGAAGGACATTGCAACCACTGCATCCTTGGCTCGAGACCTTTATGTCTAGCATAAGCAGATCGACAAGATTGTAGTAGAGTACAAAGACATTCCGGCTTCACCTATAAGGGTGCCTCCACACTATCCAGTCAAGAAAAATTATAATAGAGCCCTTCATATTCTTCATGTTGCATCTTCACCAACAATGTCCTCCCATTCTCAAGAAGATCATGCAGCTAGATTGGTTGAATGGGTCCAACCCCTCCAACATCTCGGGTTCATAACATCCTTCAACAAGCTAAGCGTGACAACTTCTTCAGCAAGGCAAACACTTCACCAAAGTTCAGATTCAACAAAAGCTTCCCATCTTCCACGGGCACTTGATGCAATGGGGACCATTTCTTCCTAAGGGGGGAAGAATAATCTAGGTGGTAATCGATGGCCACCCACCTATCCCACTGGCTCAAAACATGGGTTTCCACATCGGTAGTTTTTCTACGGTTTTTTGGGTCCTAAACTTCTAGGGTTGTTTTGAGACCCTAAACAACATTTTTTGGGCACAAGAACTCCTAGACAATAGCTGAAGACATGGATTTGGTTGAGCGGAATGTGTACTCCTCAACTAGAACTTTCTGACGAGGTATTGAGTGCCTAAAGAGAGATCGTATGAAAGATTTACGCCTCGGGAAGTTGAGGTATCAACTACCCCAATCGAGGCCCGCAAATCTTTTGGCGCTTCATCTTTCGGGGTTGGGGTTTTGGATTTTCTTTATGTTAAAAAGGCATTCAAAGCTTCATTGTAAACATCTTCTTCTTGTGAATGAGCATAGCCATCACATCTCTTCTCAGAGATAAACTGCCACCATTCTAGCGAGTCATTCACTCTGTAATTTTACAATTTCTGTACAGTTCTCTAATTAATAAAAAATGTGCATCATTGTATCTTTGTGTTTATTGCAATATCTTTGTATATTTCATTGTATATATCCGCCTTCATTTCATTCTCAAAATAACTTGGATCAGAGGCCAATGGAGCACCTTGAGGAGGTACCTTGGTAAAATCTGTTGAAAATGTAGTGGATGACTTAACAGGTTGGAGGAAACGAGGAATTGTGGATGTGACGAGTTTGCAGACAAAAAATGATGTTTGAACGTGAAGATGTGAGTTCTTAAAACAAAGGTGTGACGATTGGATTAGCTACCCAATCAACTGAAGTCACAAGGGGATCCAATGCACAGAAGAATGAAGTCACAAGGGGATCCAACCCACAGAAATAACCACATCTAACCTTTTAATAAATATTCATATTCTATCTAAATACATAAAGTCCTCCAATATCTAAATAACATAACCATAAAACTCACTTAAAAATTCCTTTCTCCAACTTGAGAGTATGCTAATTACTTCTAAGTAATTTTAATACTAAAAGATCCTCAAATATTTAAATAACATGAGCATTGAAGCTCACTTCAAAAACTCCTTTCCCCAACTTAGAGTATGCTCATTACTTCTATGTAATTTTAACTTGTCTCAAACTGTTCTTCACGAGATCATCTATATATATGGATAACCCATCACTGTGAACCGTCATACCATGTACTTCACACATTTCCGATTACGGGAGGTTAAGGGATAATGCAGTGAACTACTACAGCCAATTCGTATTTCCCTCGTCCAGCTTCGGCTCACACTGCCTGCTGTGCAACAAAGAGGAGATGAATATGTTGTTGATGCAGAGAAATTAGTGTGAACAATGGCGGTGTTAGGGTAGGCCTCTTCTCCCTCGCCTTGTGACGGATATGTCGTTACTTTTCCTACAATCTTATTCATGCCTATCCCCTACTCCATCTCCCAATCAAACTTCCTTCCATCACACACAGATGCTTTCTTATCATCCTTGTTTTTATTTGTATTGCCCTCTTCCTCTTCCTCTTCCCACCTCCATTGTCGTTGCAGCAGTTAAACAGCAGCCTAGGAATAAAGTAAAGAAAACCAGAGACGTTTCGGCATGTGTCAACCAAAACCAATTCACACAAACAGATATACAAAAGCAGAAATCGAGCAATGCTTCCATGTGGAAGGAGACGATAAAACATCATGTAAAAAACGGCCTCTGGGGAAAAGCACTTAGGATGTATTATCAAATGCAAACCGTAGGCATAGATCCTGACAGGTTGGTATTTATTTCTGTAATCAAAGCATGCGGCAACCTATCAGATCTCCAAGCGGGCATGAAGATTCACGAAGATATCATCGCAAGGGGATTTGAGTCGGATGTTTTCGTGGGCACTGCGCTGGCGTCAATGTATGCCAAGTGCGGGAGTTTAGAGAATGCACGCCAAGTATTTGAAAGAATGCCGGAACAAAATGTCGTGTCATGGACTGCAATAATTGCTGGTTATTCCCAGAATGCTAACCCGCTTGAAGCTTTGGCATTATTCAAAGAAATGCAAGTCCAAGGTGTAAAACCCAACTCAGTCACCATAGTTAGTGTTCTGCCTGCGTGCGCTCATTTATTAGCTCTGGAGCAAGGTAAGCAGATCCACTGTTATGCAACAAAAAATGGATTTGACTCCGATGTTGCTCTGTTCAATGGGCTTGTAAACTTGTATGCCAAATGTGGGAATGTTAGCATTGCCCACAATCTGTTCGTAAGAATGCCTGAACGAGATCTCGTGTCATGGACTGCAATAATTGCTGCATATTCCCAAAATGGCCACCCCTATGAAGCATTGACATTCTTCAATGAAATGCAAACCCAGGAAATAAAACCTGATTCAGTTGCCATAGTCAGTGTTTTTCCTGCATGTATCCATTTACTGGCTCTGGAACTAGGTAAGCAGATACATGGTTATGCAATAAGAAGTGGATTTGACTCTGATGTTGTGATCAATGGACTTGTGACCATGTATGCTAAATGTGGGACTGTTAACATTGCCCACAAACTGTTTGAAAGAATGCCTAAACGAGATCTTGTGTCATGGACTGCAATAATTGCTGCTTATTTCCAGAATGGCCACCCCCATGAAGCCTTGGCATTATTCAATGAAATGCAAGTCCAGGGAATAAAACCTGACTCCATCGCCATAGTTAGTGTTTTACCTGCATGTACCCATTTATTGGCCCTGGAACAAGGTAAGCAGATCCATGGTTATGCAATCAGAAGTGGATTTGAATCTGATGTTGTTCTAGTGAATGGACTTGTAAACATGTATGCCAAATGTGGGAATGTTAACATTGCCCATAAATTGTTTGAAAGAATGCCAGAACGAAATGTTGCATCGTGGAATGCAATGATATTGGCATATGGAATTCATGGACATGGTGAGGATGCTCTTGCTCTTTTTTCCCAAATGCAACAGATAGGCACAAAGCCAGATTATATTACCTTCACTGCCATTTTGACTGCCTGCTCTCATGCAGGGTTAGTCGACCAGGGTTGGCATTACTTTAAGTGCATGAAGTCAGATTATGGCCTTGCACCTGAGGTGGAGCATTATGCATGCTTGGTTGACCTTCTTGGGCGTGCAGGGCATCTAGATGAAGCGCATGACATCATCAATAAGATGCCATTAGAGCCCAGCGCAGATGTGTGGGGAGCCTTGCTTGGGGCCTGCAGAATTCACGGCAATATTGAGCTTGGAGAACAAGCAGCAAAACACCTTTTTGAATTAGAACCAAACAACGCTGGAAATTATGTACTGTTGTCAAACATCTATGCTGAGGCAAGCAGATGGGAAGATGTAGTAAAGTTGAGGACAATGAGGAAAGAGAGGGGAGTACAGAAGAAACCAGGATGCAGTTTTGTGGAGGTAGATAGAGAGGTTCATACATTCCTGGTGGGAGACAGAACCCATCCTCAATCTGAAAAAATTTATGCAATGTTGGAAACCTTGTATGAGCAAATGAAGAAGGCAGGTTATGTGCCTAACACAAATCTTGTGTTGCATGATGTGGAGGAGGAGGCAAAGGAAAATATTCTATGCAGTCATAGTGAAAAGCTAGCCATTAGTTTTGGGATCATCAATACAAGCCCACGAACCCCCATCCGTATCATGAAGAACCTTCGGGTGTGTAGTGACTGCCACGATGCCACTAAATTCATCTCCAAGATTGTTAAGCGAGAAATTACTGTGAGAGATGCAAACCGATTCCACTATTTTAAGAATGGATTGTGTTCTTGTGGAGATTATTGGTGATGTTAGTTGAACCAGGCAATGAATATGTTTATGCTTTCAAACTAATATGTTGCAAACTATTCCTATTTTAGGTAGAGTATAATATATGCACAAAGAAAGGCATGCTATACCTAAATTGAGCGAGTTTTTTTTATATAGTGATAAGCTCAAGCCATAAACAATGTCTATAAACAAACACAGTAAGGAGTTGTGTCAAATAATTGACATAATATAGTATTTTTTGGAAGTAAATTCAAAGATACATATGTACACTGGCCTGATCTTCGTGTGTTGGAAGCTTTTATGAATCTACTGGAAAACTGTATAACAAAAAGTTGTATATAAGCAATTAGATGTTGGGATTACAAGTATGCAATATAGTTATTTCATAGTCAATGCTAAAATTACTCTAATGGCAATGAAATCAAAGGGTCATAAGTGAAATAGAAAATGAACATACATGACTATGAGAAGATAGAAGAGACAATCCATATGGTGTTTTATAATATTAAATTATTGTGTATATGATATTTATTTATATGATGCCTTGTCTATGTTTTTAAAAGCTCTTTCTAAATTTTTTTAATAGATTTTGGAATTTTTTTAATAGAGTTTGGAATGGTATTTGATTTATAGGATTCTTTGTTAAAAAGTAAAATTTTATGTGCCAAATTGATTGTTAAACCTCTTTGCTTTTAATTTGTCATTTGGTTGTTATGGCATAGTAGTTATAAGCAACACATAGCATGCTCTTTTATAATTTTAAAAGTAGATTATCATTTTATTGTTTTTATAACCAAAACTTGGTATTTTCAAGTATTTGATATCAATGTTGATGGTGTTTGTTTATTAAAATTACTTTGCTAAAAGGCGACTTTGATAGCAAAATTATCTCTTTGGCACTGTATCTAGCCTAATTAGACATTTGACTATGCAATTGTTGAGCAATAAGATGTTCAAAAATTGAAGAAAATGGTTGTAAAAGAATGAGCAATGCATTGGACTTTCAAACAGAGGATGCAAACATGATTTCTTCTTGGTTGAGTAGTGATACTTCAGAGGGGCAAACTCTCTAGTTGATTGTAGTTCAAGTGGTAGAGAATGTGAGAAATATAGATGTCGAAAAAGATGGATGCAGAGAGATAGTTTTTTAACAAAGCATGAGAAACTTAAGAAAGTCGAAGAGAATAATGATCCAACTCTTAGAGCTTCTAGAATGGATTTTACTGAAAGTCCTAGAGGCAATTTTTGAAAATTCGGAAGGATAGAGTGACAAGTTTTGAAGATTTGGAATAATGCACTAGCAATATGGCAATACGACTAAACACAAAAAAAAATAATACACCCTCTATCATTTTTGTTAAAGAGAAAATCCACATGAAAGGATACATGGGTGAAAAATCGTTTAAAGGTAAGAGCAAATGATGGGACTAACATATCATTGATAAAAGATGAGAGGCAAATTATAAGGAGCCTCTTTCTAACTAGTGGTAAATCTTGTAATCACAGTGAAGATTCTTCTAATTGTAATGGAATAAAAGGGCCATTATTAGCGACTTCTTTAGGGCAACTATTTGTCAATTGGAAATTATTTCTAATTACTTTTATGAGGTGAGGGGAGGTGGAGGGATGTTTGTAACAATGATTCTTTTATTATTTCTTCTAATGTTTCCTAACATATTGTTGGTTGTTTTCTACTTGTTGGGGGGTTAAATACCCAGGGTCCATTAAGCTTTACCAATAAAACCCCAAGGTGTCGACATATTTAATTCGGATCGAAGGTATCATTAAGCTTTACTAATAAAACCCCAAGGCGTCGACATATTTAATTCGGATCGAAGGTCTCAACCGAGACACCATGAAAATCACAAAGACCATTAGTCTTGTGCGGAATGTGAAGGGGCAACACATACAAGAAACCTCTCAGAAATACACCATTTATTCCTTCATAGCCGAGTAACAGATTATTATGCATAAGAAAGTAAACAAACCTACATTCAAACCATAACACAGAAAATGCAGAGAAAAAGACCTTCATATTTTATTCATTAACTTCAACCTCATTCAAATACAAATTCATAACAGAAGTGTGTCATGTGCTCTAGTCTCTCTACTTTTCATTCATACCCATTTTCTAGCTCTATTACAGACTCGTACAAAACTGTGACTAAAATTGGACTTGGAACTCTCACTTTGTTCTAGCTTACTTTTCCCTTACAATCATGAACTCTCCACTCGATTACTTTGCTACACTACTCCACTATCTCTTACATGTCTACATGCATCCCCCATATCTTTCACGGAGCACGGCAATCCTAACTAGTTTTCCAGCTCATCTAAGTAACAGGATACGTCCTAAACCCCCTGCGTGTCGCGTGTCCAACGAATCCGACACGATTCGCCCTGACACGTGTCAGATTCGTTGGTTCAACGTGTCCTAGGAACGAGACACGTCCTAAAAACGTGTCCGACACTTCAGCAACCAGTGTCACGAATTCAGGACACGTATCCCTCAAAAAGGCAGTCTACGGACCCTCAAAAATGTTTTTTTTGCTTCATTTCACCCACAGGTTGGAGCAACAAGAGAGTTAGAGTGCAACAAAGGGCTTTGGTGGAGTGTGAGAAGGGATTCCTAGTATAAAGCCAACCCC
>ML827788.1:76039-88211 GCA_009831015.1 Picea engelmannii | reverse complement strand
TGAAAATGGAATGTATGAAAAGCAATAATAGATGAAGAGTAATAGGGTTAGAGAAATGGAGTATGTGAGAGCTTCAAGTGACCCTTCTCCTTGAAGGAGTTCCCAATGAAACCCTAGAAGTAAACCTGCAAGATTTCTCCAAAAAATATGCATACAATAGACAATATGTTGATGTACTGAAACAAAATGACACTTCTATTTTATTTAACACACCAAAATAGATAAACCCAATAAGCATACGCCTTAGTAGATCTACTTAGATGACACTTTACCTAAGATCTAGTGTTGCAATCATCTAAAGAAATCATTACAATGTTACCTCCCATGCATAAGAAAAAGAAGCATACGCCTTAGTCTTCTTGTTGTCCTCCAAAGTTTCTCCTTTATTGATATTACTCAAGAAAATGGTTTTGGAGAGAAAATACTCCAAAACCCTAGAGCATAGAATGGAAATGAAATGAAATGAATGACTAGAGAGAGAGAGTTGGAAATCAAGTAGCATAACAATAGCTCAAGATATGGTCAGTTGGGAGAGAGAAATGAGATTTATTTATACTTGGAGAGGCAAACCTACCTCTCTTAGATATAAGCCAAGTGTCCACCAAGCAAATGAGTAGATCTCAAGGCTAGGGCGCACCCCTTAGGGTTTGCACAATAGATCTAGGGTGTAAAAAAAAAGAAAAAAAACTTGGATAGATCCAAGGGTGTGTAGGAGGCATGGGATTCGTGCCAAGGTAAGTGAAAGGTCACAAATAATTTTTAAAAATTATTTGGTTGAGTTCCAAGAAGAGGGAGGGCGCACTTCTCTTGGAGGGCGCACCTCTTGGTATGAGGGAAAGGTAAGGAAGGGTGAGAGATGGGTGAGGGAGGTTGGGATCACACAAAACTCATGAGAGAAGTTGTGGGATCCGTGCTAGGGCAGAGAAAGAGCCTCAAAAAATAAAAAACGAATTTTCATTGGAGAGACACAAAAGGGGGGCGTAACTCTCTTGGAGAGCGCTCCACAAGGTCAAAAATCAAGTAAAATGAAGGGATGAGTGAGGTGGAGTGAGTGGGGTCACCTCTAGTGGTGATGTAGAGGCTAAATGAAGTGAAAGCTCAAAAGAGGGGGCCACACTCAAGTCACAAATTAATTAAAAAAGGAAAAACGTCAATCTCCCTAGGGGGGCGTGATTTTTTAGTGTGGAAGGTGAGAAAGGGGTTAGAAAAGGTTGGAAAAGGTTGGGAGGCTAAAGCTATGCTTAGGGGGTCTCTCTCTAACCTTTATTCCATCATTTTACATCCTCTAACTCATTATTACAATTTTTACATTTTTGCCATGCTTGGACTTTAGCAATTAAAATTGTTGTTTTAGACTGACTGACACTCCAGGTGAACTAACCCATGGCTAAAGTTGTCCGACTGAGTTGAAACTTGGTCCATGGATGTAGGGGGTGCTATTCCATTTCTTTTGAGCAAAAATACCCCGATCAAAAGTCCAAGGACCTATTTTTTACAATTATTGCTCAAAAATAATTAATTAATTAAATAATTAAACCTTCAAACTTAGGGAAATTTAATTAAAAATTAATTAATTAAAAAAAACTAACCTAGACTCGACGGAATTCCACGAAACTTTCTAAGATGTCTTGCATGGTCATTTACAATGATTCCCTATAATAGTTACCAAAACATAAACCCACTAGAACGTCATTCACCACTTTGGAGGACTTATTGCAAGTGTGAGGGAAAAACTCAAGCGAAATCAGTAAGGCTGAAAAGCCCAACTGATAACCTGAGGATAAAAAACCCTCGGTAAAAGGAACTCTCCCCGTGAACCGACCCCAACGTAATTGACCTAGACATGACTCATGCAGACCTATTACATTATTAACCCACGCAAGGGTGCGGAAATTCCAATTACAAAATAAAGTGTTGGGGCCAAACACTGCCCTGTAGAACCAAAAGTCTTCGACAACATGGCATCTGATGATACTTTTCTTCATGGCACATGAGTTGACCACCTGTGTTGGAGAGGCGGTCAACAGGTCGCTTGAGTCTTTTAAGGAGAGCATAACTCCGATATTGATATCTAAGTGAATGCTTGTGATAAAGCCGTAGGGTTGTGGGATTTGTACTCAATTATGTCGTTGTAGTGACCAGATAAGGCTCAAGCTTGCTTTCTCAGACGACAAGAAAATGTGAAGGCAATGGCACATCTCTCATGAAGGCATGTAGAAATCTTCACACAACACACAAGCTATCTTTCTCATTTTCCTGGGCCCTCCCGTGAGGGAGTCAAGCCCAGTCCCGCTCTGACACCATGTTGAATTTTTAAGTGAGATGATATGTGAGATTGATGTATTGTTACAATGATGAGTGTTCCATATATAGAGAACATATGGTGACCATCCATGAAAGGATGTGTCCCTTGGATAATAAATAACTACTTATTTATTATATATATTTATAACTTGTATTATAAATATCATGTCATATATATATATATATGGAAGAATGTCTTCCTGATGTTGTCCAAACATCAACAATACTCGGATATTTGGCAAGCTCAGCCTCCATCCTAAGGAATAGAATCTTAGAGGCCACATCTAGAATAGCTTTACTTTTCAGTAACACCTTGCACACATTGCATAAGTCACTTTGACATAAACATTAATGAATTTTAATCGAAAATTTACAAGGACATTTACACGACAGTCTTCATCTCAGCAGCGTTACACATATTTCAATATTTGGCACTGGTCTCATTATTTTACTTTTAAGCCATTTGCTTCAATTATTTGCAAAGCACTTCCATTTTATCTTGAAGTTCATCATTTGCTTATTTACTTGCAAGTATCAGTTTTTCTTTCATTATCTTTCATGCAACTCTTAAAGTTTTGAATATCCATTTTATAAGCATTTGTAATGAATAAATGAATGATATATGCTGCTAGAGTAGATTGATATTTGGTTATCTTGTTCTTGTTGCAATAAACTCCTAGAATACTAATTGTGCTTAGATTTAGTTTTGAGCCTTAGTTTATTTAATATTTTCTTTACGGACTACCCCCGTTGGCTTTGCTAGGAGTTGGCCTAGATGGAGGAGTCGAGGATCAGGTGATAGCACCTTGACTCGAGACTTGCCCCAAGGACACACCAAGTGGATTGAAGATTTCTTCCACGTTCCCAAGGTGTGTATAATGGCGGCAACAGTTACCATTCTTTTAAGTGAAAGTTTCTGCCTAGGTGATCTTTGAAGGAGAATGTTCTAGGCTTTTCTAGATTTTACTGGAAAAATTATACAATGGCTGGAAGTGGATAGGATACAGTTATATTGGCACATTTGCAGAAATTGGATGTCAAGAATTATGTGGTACAGAAGTTTAAGCTCAGAAACATTCAGCCCAACAAATGATGCAAAGTGTATAGTTCACAGGAATCACTGAATCAAACATCCCATAAGATTACCCATTGCAGAATTACTCCTATGTTAACACCATAACATATGTTGCATTCTACCCACCAAATTAAGATAATGATAGCACAGCAATGCACTACCCATCCTAACATTTACATTAGCAGCTGAAAATGATGCAAATTGACATAAAATCATACCAGGAAAGTAACTATCCGTAAATCAATAATGAGTATGGAGTTGCTCATACAGATCAAGAACACTAAGGCAATCTACATTTATCTGCGACCTTCTCAAACTGTGAGGATATTACAACGAATCACTTCTAAAGGAGCAAATCCAAACAATCCAGATTCAAGATATGCATATATAAGAAATTCCGCACGCTTGTGACAACAGTAGTGGCACAAGGAAAATATAAAATATATTACATGACAACACCCATTTAAAAAGTAAAAAATATTTTACTCTCCTCCAGACTTGCTCAATGTACTAGAGTATTAGCTAACCACTAATCCAAACATACCTCAGTTCTTCCAACAAAAGTCAATGGTTCAGAATCTGGCCCAAGAGCTAGGGAAAAGACACACTGAGCATAAGCAGATTTGTCTTCGTAAGCCACAAGCAAATTGTTCAGACCTGCAATGAAATAACTTTCAGAAATTCTGCATAATATGTGCAGCACTAAAATCAAACATAAAACATGAGGAAAAGTATGTATCATCACAAAATTATTTAAAACTATGCTGTGATTGCATGCCCAGAAATTACCTTCGTGGCCAATCTTCTCCAGAAACCACTTTCTGCATTCATCCACACAGTTTTGTGTAAGTACATTCTGTACTGTGTACTTTCAGAGCATCAAATATAGATATGAATAAAAAATGATAAATGATACAGAAAATAAAGAAATCAAGCAAACAAATATACTGGAAGACACAGATATACATGAACTCCTAAGAAGGCATCCAAGCATAGCAAACCTAACTAATGGATTAACTGCCAACTGAAACACTACAAAATGACATCAAAATTACTCCTCTGGCAAACAGCACAAACAAAAGTCTTAAGTCATTGCTCTTCTGGTAATTGTCACAAACAAAGTCCAAGATCATGATTCAAAAACTTTAAAACTTACATGGAGTATGGTTTAAACTTTAGAAGATCAAAATGAATTATGATGAATAAGAGTTGCATCTAACAATAGTAAAAACTAATGAAGATCATCCCTGCAATTGGAAATCTGCATGATAAGGCTACAAAATATCTAACAGCCACTATTGGGGTTGAAATTCTTAGATCTTGACTTGAGAACTTACATGTATGGGCCTGCAAGACAAAATGACAACATTATCTGATTAAAAACGATATTAGCATAGCAGTCTGGTAACTTTGAGCCCATAAATAAATCTAAATCCTTCCACTGTATTGCATAAACTATGGAATAAATGGTATGATCTTACCTGGAAGACCTTTCAGTGCATTGAAACAGAGGCATGTATCTTCCACAAGCACTGGGCCATTTATCTTTCACAAAGCCAACCGTATATTGTCAAGCATATTAGTGCAATATGTACAAATTCAGTGCAGTAAACAATAAAGCACAGATCCATTATCTTCCATAAAACAAATAATACATCCTAAGAATATCCTCATGAAACAAATACAAAATAAGAGTATGGAATTTGTTAAATTGCAATGTGAAAGTGATATCTAAACTATAGAACAGAAATGAAATATTATTTTAGTTGTATGACAATATTCTCTCATTTTTATGAAGGCATTAGATAATCGAGAATAAAAAGGGATAAAGAAGACCTGTCGTGATGCAAGACGAGCCTTTTCCTTTGAAATGTCTTCGGGTTCTCCCTGTAGTTCAGGCACTGTAAGCGAAGTTGTTAAATTTCAGTACATGGTAAACAGACCTGCAAACAAGAAACCCTAGAAAGCTGGAAAACTAATAAACTCACAAAACTGTGTGTCTTGCTAGATCTGTAAACACATAAACTCACTGAAATCTACTTACAGCTAATAACAGAAATTTGTTGCACAAAAATCACATCTTCTCTTTTATAATCTATAAAAGAAAACTGTATGCACACTCACTCTGAAAACTGACTGACCAACAATAGAGACCCTGCCTCTCTTTATAGAGGAGGCTAGGGTTGTGTACTAAAAATAACCTAACCCTAAGAGCCTAGGTTAGAGTGCCCAACCTGCATGCATACATGCACGCACTGGCCTCCTAGAAAACTGAGCCTAGACTGGTGTAGGCTACACATACACCTCACCCTCATGCTCTCCTTGGGATCAGTGCCCTATCTCACTAAAACTGGAAGTCCACCTATCTAATGCTCTTTTCATAAAACTGAAAAAGAAACTCAAAAATAGAAAAGAAAAAGTTATTCCAATTTCATGATAACGGTTACAACTGGAAGAAATCCATGGATGGCACATGCATGCTGGAGTATCTGCCTCTAACTGCTGTTCCTGTTGAAGGCCTGCTGCTGTTCACACTCAAGGCATCTCTTCTGCTGCACACAACAACTGAGCTGACTGCTCTGCTAGTGTGCCATTGCTGCTGGAGAGAATTCTGCCCGAGTAACAAGTATAACGTAATATTAGGTACCTAGGGAGGTATCTACTGGGATAATTAACGTAATGTAGCCATAATCATGAGATAAGGCCCACTAGGTAGTTGATGAGTAATAAATAGGCCCACTAGGTAGTTGGATAATAAATGTAATAATAAGTGGTAGTGGGCATAGGCCCTTGGGAATACTCAAGAGAGAGTATATGTACACATGAGTATCATTGTATTGGATATGTTGGAGAATGTATTGTAACAAGCTAAGTGCACAAAACGGGGAAATGTTTCTAAGTTTCTGAAACCGGGGCGATATGAAACAGGCCCTCAAAAAATGGAAACGTCTGGAGAAAGGCCGTTTATAAAAAATTAAAAAATAAAATAAAAAATATATATATATAGTTTTTTTTTTTAAATAAAACATTATTTTTCAAGAAAAACATAATGATACACATAAATGACATTTTAGAAGGAAAACCATGTCCATATTAACTCCCATAGATGATCAATATCATTCATTACATGATGCAAGTAGCAAAATCCAAAATTAGGCTTTATAGATAGGCTTTACATCCAAAATCAGCCTTTATAAATGAGGTTGTATGTGTTGAAAATGAAAAAAAACATGAGCTAAAGGCAACTACAATTACATATCCTAATACATATCATACCGATCCTCATCATCATCATCAAAAATAGAACAAGATGCATGTTCAGAGCTAGAGCCTCGATGGGAAGAAGAGGCAATTTGAATTCCACTTCCACTTGCATCATCAGCAATATCAAGAGTAGCAAGAGAGAGCTCTAAGTCTGGGTTTTCTGCATCCACGTCCCACTCTTCATGAAGCCCACTTGTATATTCTTCACCCTTGCAAGACACAAGGCGGAAGTTTGAATGCACATATACAAGATCCTCAGCCTTATGCGATCCCAACCTGTTGCACTTCACAGAATGAATGAAACCATAGGTGCTCCAAGTCCTTTCTGCTGATGAAGAGCTTGCCACTTGTGATAGAATACGAGTGGCAAAGCTTTGCAAATACACACCATTTGCTCCATGACAAGTCCACCATTTAATCGGGTTCATGGTGCTTCTCTCCTCCAAAGCTGAGATGTCTGCAAAATCCTCTAATCCAGCAGAAAAACAAGCAAATTCCTCCCTCACCTCTGTTTGTTGAGAAGATGGAAACAACCTCTGGAAGGATTTTTTCACTCTTGTGGCCACCTCCTTGTCCTTATGTGGGGCCTTCCTCTTCCCATTGCTTTAAGCAATGAACTCCTCATCGTAGAATTTGGGATTTAAAGCATCTGCCAAACTGTGCAATGGAGTGTTAAAGCCATTCCACCTAGTAACAATGATGGACCTTACATGCTCAACAAAATCAACCTCAACAAAAAATAGAGTGGGAGCCTCCTGTGTAATAATTTCCACAGTTTTCTCAACCATGGTATCCATGCCATCATAAATCTCTCCCAGGAAAGGTTTGTTTGTGTCTGCATCTCGGAGAAGCTCAAATGCAGGTAATGTAAACTTGAACAAGAATTCTACCTTGCTCCACCAATCCTCATCAATCAACACCCTCTGCACCATACTTCCTCTCTTTGAATCTGCCTGTCTCCACTCAGCCCAAGTCACACCCACCACCATACTCATCAATGCACTTTTGACCTCAACAAAGCGGCACAACATGATGAAGTTTGAGGCATATCTTGTCTCATGCAACTTTGAGCAACTCCAATTTGGAGTATTCTCGATACATTTCTTGAGACTGGTGGTGGTTGGTGATGAATTTAATGATCTCCCTAGCTTGCCCTGTGACCTCCTTAATCCATTCAGTTTTTGCCTTAATCTCTTCTAAAATCGGATTTAAATTATGGACAATGCAAGGAGTCCAAAAAATATGATGATATCTACTCTCAACAATCAATCCTGCAACTTTGCAAATGGGTGCATTATCTGTGATAACTTGCACCACATTTGTTGGACCTACTCGTTCAATAGCAGAAATTAAAATATCAGCAATGAATTTGCTATCTTTTACCTCGCCAGAACAATCTTCTGCTCTTAAGAACATCGCTCTTGCTGGTGATGATGCAATAACATTAACCAAGGGCATCCTCTATGTATCAATCCATCCATCAGAGATAATGGAAACCCCTGTGTTGGCCCATGAGCTACAAACTGGTTTGAGAATATCATGAATCAATGCCCTCTCTTTCTGGAGCAACATTGTTCTGAGTTTTTCATAGTTTGGCCCCTTGAAACCTTGAGGAGCCTAGTTAATTGCCTTCACCATATCCTTCCAATAGGGGGTTCGAACCACATTAAATGGGATGCCACATGCAAATATGGCCCTTGCCACTCTTGACTCTGTTTCTTCTCTCTTTTGATTGTTAAAAATCTTCATCAATCTGTTGTCTGTAGCTGCACCTCGTCCTCCAAGGCCTTTGGATATCTCGTTTTCTACCTCTAGCGCCCTCCTCTTCCTTGCTTCATGCACAATCCTTGGCTCATTGCTAACACCCAAGGAGGGAGGATGCTTGCTAGTGCCATGCATAGCAATCTTGGCTCTATTATCCTTAATTTTTTGAGCATCATCATGCTCTTTCTGGAATTTATCCCTCACCTGCAGATCAAGAGTATGTGGACAACCTTTAATACCCTTCCCTTCATGCAAAATGTGAGCCTTGACTCTTGTGTAAGAGCCCTTGAAGGTCTTATCTTTCTTGCATAAAATGCACCTCCATTCCCATGAACCTCCACCAGCACCCATAGCCTTGACCTTGGTAACATGCTTCCAAAGAGGATAGTATTTTTGCTTCCTGCTTACTTCAAAGTTCAGCAGCTCTAGGGGTAGATGAAACGGCACTTTGAGAAGCCATGAATGTTGCAAAAACAAGAAGAAAATTTGTTCACCAAACAAAACAGAAATTTGCTAATGCTCACCAAGAGAACAAAGAAATCTACTAAGCAAACATAAAATAAATCTGCTCACCAAATAGAAAAGAAATATGCTCACGAAAACCACACACAATCTTCTTGTTGCTACTGTAGGAAGCTCCTCTTGCTAATGAAAGTGTGAGGAATGAGTGAAGCAAGTGGTTTCTTATAGCAAAGGAAGGAGATTTATGTTGAATTTTATGGTAAGTTGATGCATTTTAATTTTCTTATTGTTTAGCATAAACTGAACCATAACCATTTTGTAGCAACACAATGGCTGCAATAAACCAAGATCACAAGAAGAATAACCATGCACAAGAACACAAGAAGTATCCTGGGAGACCCTTCTCAACAAGGGAAGAAAACCCAACCAATCCTTTGCTATATTTTCAAGAGAAAGACCTCCCACACCATCACCAAACCTAGCACACAAAAGGGTGCTTCAGTTCTCATAATTTCAGACCTCAACTTTTGAAATCATGAGATAACACAATGATAAGTGTGTTTCCTCAATGGGGATTCACCTTTATTTAAACAAGACTTATCACATCAAATGATGTGTCTATTGGCACAATAGGGCCGACCTCAATAACTCAAAATATAATTAATAATTACAATATTAATTATCTTTCACTTTATGGTGGGGCCGACCTGTACCCTTTACATCACAATTAGAGTTACAGGTAAATCTTACTCTTAGACAATATAGCAAGGGATCTCACACACCCACTAATGCTCAGCCACTAGGGGCACGTCCACCTGTGCTCAGCCACAGGGACGCCCAAGTCAACAGATCTCTATCTCACTGCGTCTCACGGGAGAATCATCTGGACACACACTCACTAGTGCTCAGCCACTAGGATCACGTCCACCTGTGCTCAGCCACAGGGACGTCCTACTCAACAGATCTCTATCTCACTGTGTCTCACAGGAGAATCATTTGGAGTACCACATCGTCTCAACTCTCTACACAGAGGAGAACAGTAAACCCATCACATGGGCTCCTTCACCCCTCACAGGGGTACACATCATTTCATCTCAAACGACACACCCATCTCATGGGCATCTTCCCTTCTCAGGGGCACACAGTGTTCCATCTTTGTCTCAGAGAGAACAACACACCCAACTCATGGGTATCTTCCTTACACAGGGGCACACAACGTTCGATCTCCGTCTCAGAGAGGAACAACACACCCATCTCATGGGCACACCCAACTCATGGGCTCTCTCACAGGCCGACTCACTCAGTTTGTGTCCTAGAGGATGTCTCACGCAGCTGTAATCATCAACAATTTAGGGTTTCTATTAGTTTATAGAAATTACTTTTTGAAATGATAAAAAAGGGAGAAGATCAATTTTATTCTCATTGAAGAATATAGAAAAGGCAAAAAAATATATAAATGACTGTTTGGGGGCCCCACAACCCCCTATTTTTTTTTTATTTGGCCTCTATAGCGCCTTAGAACAACCGAAATGCCGGTCGTACGGGCTGATACGACCGGGAAACGTCGTACGGTACGATCGACGGCGTTTCCTCGTCGTACCATACCCGTACTCGCATTTCGGCTCGTTTCGACAAGGGAAACAGGGGGGGTCGCGTTTCCTGTAACTTAGGTAACAAGCATGTATTGTGGAGTAATTCCTTCCATAAGTAATTGATGGTGTTACCCTACCTTAAGGGTGTTCTCTATATTCTTAGCGTTTAATCTGTTGTGGTTGCATTTTGTTATTCTAAAGCTCAAGGGATTTATCTTTTGTCTATCAAGGTTTACTACAGGTGGTATCATAGTTGTTTCTTGGGCCAAAGTGGAAGATTTTCTTTCTTCTTTTTTGCAATATACCAAAGGTATTGGGTCCCAATTATTGTGCCAAATGGGATATACAAGTGGAGGACTTGGAAAGAGTGGGGAAGGTATTGTTGTTCAAATTGAACTTGATATGAGACTGATGAGATCAAGACTTGGATATGGTGAGACTCCTTTGCCAAATGGAGGTCACTCTATGATCCGAAATGGATCTGCAATTTCAAATGGTTGTAGGACTCAGTACCTGCAAGCTAATTCAGCAATTTATGAAGGTTAAACAAACCATGGAAAACATTGCAAATGTAAAAAGTGGAATAAGACAAAATGAGAAAAAAATTGATTAATTAAAAATAAAAATAAAAATAGAATAGGAGAGGAGAAGAAACTAAGGAATGGGAAGTGAAAAGTCATGCTTGTTGGCCTTTTCATTGCCCCAACTCCTATTTCCTCCTTTACTTTCATTCTCAATGGGTTTTTTGGCCAAGGAAAGAAGGATGTACAAAGAGCCATTAGCTGCATTGTAACTAGAGATAGACAAAATAAGAGCACTGAGCAACCATTGGATGTTGATTTTCCCATTTGGGTTTCCAAAGTAAACGTGGTGTCCATTGTGTCTTGATTTGCTTTGAGATTTCTTCGTGGTTGTGGTGTAGAGTTTTGTGTGTGAGATTATTGTTGTTTATTCATGGTTAATTGTTGCTATTAGTTGCATTCATGGTTATAATGAAAAGTCCCATATTGTAATTCTATTAATTTCACGCATAAACAATTTCCATTGGCAAATTGTCAATGGCAACGGCTATGGAATGACAACCGTCCATTTCACTTCGAATTATGAGATCAATGGTTGCCAGAATTTGATTTTTGAATTATTTCACTACATTTCTAAGTATGTTCCTGAATAACAACAATTCGACAACTAGTGAGGTCGTAGGAAAACAGATGCATGCCTATACACAATGTCTGAGAGATGAATTGAGGCCATATGCCGCCAAATCTGCTCCTGGAAGGCCATATGTTGCATCTAGTGTATCCTTGAGGTTGCACACGGTTCTTTACTCTTCCTTGAGACCATACACGGTCGTACAGCTGATGTACAAGTCGTGCGTTCTTCATAAGTTCATATTACATCAAAACTGTACGCCGCCGCGATCTGTAGAATCAAGGATATCTATGTATGAGATCTTCTTTGCATTTGCTCTATTGTTCATTGAGCACTCAATAGACAATGTGCACTTTGACCTATCCAAGATATGAAGATAGAAGTCAATTCCAAGTAGAAATCGGTTTGCCAATGAGTAGTCGACTCAATTAAAAGAAGTCAAATTGAAGCCAAGAAGAAATTGTTTGCTTGTCAAACGAGTTGGGAAGAGATTAAACATAGTTGGAGGATCGCTTTGACATGGAGAATGTTGCAGTAAGACCAATTGACATTGCCCAAT
>ML827788.1:0-60835 GCA_009831015.1 Picea engelmannii | reverse complement strand
TTGGTTTAGCCAATTGGTTTGGACAGTTGGTTGTCATTGATATTGGATAGGTGTCAACTTATGTGATGGGTATATTTGGAGAAGTCTCCAAAGTGGTACCCTTATGGCGTAGCTCTGATACCAATTGTACTTGATACTTATTCACCCCCCTCTCAGTATCAACAATCGGTATCATAGTTGTGTATCCTGAAACAACATAGAGCCAAATATCCACCCTAAGAGCTTTCAAGTAAGTTTCCATTATATTACTCCAGTATTCAAAATTGCTTCCATCAAATGGTGGAATCCCATTTGGAATTTCCCCTTCCATCATTGTTCAGGATCTTCCTTCCAGTGGTTTCAGAGCGGGTTACCTTTAGTACAACTTAACCATTGGAAGGAAGATCATGAACAATGATGGAAGGGAAAATTCCAAATGCGATTCCACCATTTGATGGAAGCAATTTTGAATACTGGAGTAATAGAATGGAAACTTACTTCAAAGTTCTTGGGGTGGATATTTGGCTCTCAGTTGTTTCAGGATACACAACTCTGATACCAATTTTTGATATTGAGAGGGGGGTGAATCAACATCAAGTACAATTTCAAACACTTTTTCAACTTATACTTCAACGATATTATATATTCAATTTATATCCAATGAGCAATGAAGAATATCCAATGAACAATGAAGAATAGTAGAAGAGATACACTAATACACCATGCACCATATATGAGAAGTAATCATAAGTTATTGTTCAAGGGAAGTAATGACTTTCAAGGGAAGATAACTCTTCCAAGTTCAAAGGAGGGTCAAACCTCCAATTAAGGGAAGCAACAACTTCCAAGTTCAAGGGAGGGTTAAACATCCAAACAATGCCTTCAAGGGAAGCTACAACTTCCAATTTCAAGGGAGGGTTAAACCCTCCATCCTTGCCCCTTCCTTCCATCGAAGAATCTATAAGAGACAATAAACCTTTACATCAAAATATCACCATCAACAGAATATAACCATTACACATAAACATGAACCAGAGATCACCAAGAAGTGCCTTCCTTAGAACTTCCACAAGCCTTTTCTCAGGTACGCTGCATATCCTCTTATCAACCCACGTATGTACACTACATGTCTTCTTATCATCCTATGTATGTATGCTACTTTTCCTCTTATCAGCCCACGTACACCCTAAAAAAACTAGGGTTTCTGCAACTCTGAAATTTCCGAGCCTTTCAGACTTCGCCACCTCAGACTTGCTCCACGTTGAAGTTCGCACATACTCCTAGCACAAGTGCAGACCCACTTATGCTAGCTCCACCACACTTGCTTGGATAATTATGAAATCTTCTTTGATGTGTATTTATACTCTTCATGACACTGCCTTTTGACATTAGGGTCGACCTAGCACTTTCTCATTGTGCAATTCTTTTCTTTAATTATCTTCAGGGTCGACCTATACTTCCTTCTTCAATTCAATTTGTCATCTTCAAAAAATCATTTCTCCTCAACCATGAGGATCCACATGACGTGCCACCTACCACCAGAAATGAGATGACGTACACTATCCATCCATGGGTGTTGTATCTGCATGTAAACTATCCTTCATGTCCAAATACCTTCATCAACTATGGGGTCCAAAACCAATGACTAGGGTTGACATCAATGACAAAAACGATTCTTCCAACACCAACAACAAAGTCGAAGCTTATGCATTACTCCAGGGCATCCAATTGGTCAAGCAACGACAAATCCTTTGTTTCAATATAATTGGGGATTCCAAGAACTTGATCATATTTTTGGTTTTTGACTCCTCACCAAAGGATATTCATTTAAAGAAACTTTTGGATCATATTTGTTTCTCACTTCGAAACCTCCAAGTGAAATTCTTCCATGTGGTCCGACAATATAACAATGCAACCGACAAAATGGCTAATTTGGCCATTGGAAAGCCCCCAGGTCTCCCGAGGGTTGAAGCAATGGATATTTTCCTCTCCCCTCTATGATATTTGGTAGGGTCCTCAAATTTTATGTCTTTCCACGTGGCCCGTGGGTGGACGCTTGGGAGTGGTACTTGGCTCATATCCATGCATTCGGTATCGTGGATTTGGATAAGACGGGGTTATCACAACAAAGGTAGAGTTATTAAGACAACATGTGAGTGGAGGTCTAGATTGTGTGCGGTGAATCACTGCCAGTACCATCGCATGGGAGAAACAATGGATTTGGTCATGTTTTCACTTGCTCCGGAAATTGGAAACGCACAGACAGGACATTGGAAGCATGTTAATTTGGAAATGGACGTCAGCAAGAGCATGGTGGTGGAGGTTGGATTTGAGTGAATATGGAAATTTCAGGCATTTTAGGTATGCTCTAGTTTAAGTAATAATTTCAACAGGAAAAGCTCTCCATGTATGTCATAAAACGAAATTGGAGAAGCTTGGGTCGTCATTTGGAAGCATCCCTTTGTTTCCTTGTCTTTGGTGTTTCTTGGTTTTTTCTTACTAGGTAGGTGTGTGTTCTCGGTGGTAGCCATGAGGGGCAGGTGTTGGGTTACCCGCTTCAGTATATCTTTGAATTCTTCCAGTTGCGTTACGGTGTTTCTCTGGTTGGCTTGGTTACTTGGGATTAGTGTTGGACCCATTTCAACGTCGGTTTTACCCTGCAAAGTATTCTTAATCCCTAGTAATTATCTTGAGACTGTGAAGATTGTTTCGACATGGAAAAGAATGGACCCACAGGATCCTGGGCATTTAATGGATAACGAAATGGAAGCAAATGATTTTGAAGACCGACAAAGATTGTTTTTCAGGGTATATGCTCTTAGTTCGACCATCACTTATGCTCTGGAAACTTTGGTACAACATCACACTTTAATTGACCAACTCCAAGATGAAGTTTGTGCTTTGAGGTGTCATAATGAGGATCTTCATAGGCGATTGGATCAGAGAGAGGAGACCAGAGTTCATTAGTCTTCATCAAGCAATGCAAGAATTGTATCAGAGGTATCAGTAGCCCCAATACCATATCTCAATGAACCTGTGGTTAAGGATTGGAATAAGCAGGGAATGTCAGGCCCTCAAAATGAAATTGGTAGTTGATCTAAAAAGCATTTCCAATTATATATGTTTTGCCTCAATATATGTATAGCTAGTATTTTTTACCGTCTTCATATTATTCAAAGTTGCAGTAGTGCTTGAATATGGAGCAATATTAGGGGAAAGCTAGAATTTTGTTGGGAAGTAGGCTTAGTCCAACCAGTTTTGAATAATGATGTAACTCAGAATCTGATCTATTATAACTGAGTGGTCTTGACCACACCATTTTAATGCAAAATATTTCCCATTTTGTGTAAAAAAAAAAATAAGTAAGGTTTATTAAAGATTTATATTTTAAATAAGGCAAAGTTTGTTTCCCTCATTCATTTATTTAAGGGAGTGGTGAAAATAAATTATAAATGTAAATTATTTTTAATTAAATGGTTGTAATTTAAATATTTTATGAATTGGTTTACTTTTTATCATTCAAAATAATGAGAAGGGAAATTGACATTTTTTAAAAAAAATGGTAAAAACATTTTAAATGGATAGAATTATATATATCAATCATTAACATTGCAAAATGTTGTGATAGGGGTGTTCTAGGATGTTGAATACATTTATGCATTAAAACAATGATTTCAACTATCCAAAGTTACAATTTGGCAAAGATTTTATGACCAAATTCTAATGACAACAAATAGGAACAGATCAAAATCATAAAACATTCAACCTTCTTCAATTAAATGTTGCAGCCATTTACAACTTTAAGGAATTTTCTTTGAACAATATATCTATTTCCTATTAAACACACTTAAAAAAATTGTATAAATTTTTATACATAAATTAAATCAATTTGGATGCAATGTCAATTATGAATTGTTTTTAATTAGCATATAGTTAGTTCCTGCAATGGAAAGGTGAGTTCCTACAAGTGCATGGTTTTGCACATTGTATAACTATCTATTAATCTTTTTATCCAATTTAAATTCCACAAATAAATGTTTAAATGGTTAAATAGGTTTTTTAAGAGAAGTGAGTTAATAAATGGATAAATTTTATTTTCTCGGTGGATTCACTTTTTCTCAACAAGGTAAAGTTTAGTACTGATGCATTTATTTTTTCTTAATCTCAACAATATGGGTTGCTTTAAAATTAGCCAAAACCGTTGAGGAAAAAGTTCCATTGTCAAAGCTCTCATCAATCAAGTGGAACTATAACTTTCAACAAATTTCCTACTGAATTTGAATAAGAATTTCTACTGAGGGAAAATAAATGAGTTTCTCCATTTATTAACTTACTCTTTTATTAAAAGTTTATGCTTTGAATTTAAGGGGTGGTAGGAGCAAGGGGGTTCTCTGTGATCATGAGGGAAACAAGGAAACAAATTTTGGTGGCGATTGGGAGTCACCCTGGAAAATGAAGCAGAGGCCATGGTAATTTACCAAGGGCTATGCATACTCAAAGGAAAAGGAGTTGTTATTGCAACAATAGTTGGAGATTCATCCATTCTCATAAGAGCCTTTGCTACGAGGAGGATACCTAGAAATGCCAAACGAGCCTGAATTATTCAAGGGTCCATGGGCATAGTTAACGACCTCGACGAGACCAAGTTCTTCCAAGTGCTAAGAATGCAAAACAAAATTGTACATCACCAAGCCAACGTTGGTTCCCTTTTGGGTAAAGGTTATGCATTAATTAAGAGAGGAGATGCTTCAATCAAATTAATACCATGTCAAACACCAAAGGCATCTTAAGGGTCCTTGCAATAAATAGGTGTAAGTACATGTGTGCAAAAAAGGTCAAAGCATTAAATCCCACACCACTCAATGGTATTTAGTTGTCAACATTTGGAGATATAAGTAATATGTTGAAGGTTAGGCTTCATGCCTGTGGGTTTTTTAATCGAGTCATGGCTCTTGTTTCTCCTCTAATTTGGTTTTTGTGCTAAGCAAGCTATAATAAAATTCAATTTATGGTGGTGCAACCAGTTTCCTATGCTCAAGTTGTGTATTAAGGTCCCAACATTTTCTAATACCAGTTATGGTTATCTAGTTTTAGTATTGGCGCTTTGTTATTATGGTTGATATGTAGTTTTGGATCAATGTTGTCTCTCCAAGGGTTGTGATTTGAAGTGTGGGTTGCACTTACAAGATCTGTCTACAAGTATTCTTAATCACTCAATCAGAGCAGTGTCTATATGTGTAGTGAAGCAATGGCCCATTGACATTGTGGTGGAAATTATTGTGTACTATGTGAGTTAGCAATGGGGTAAAAAGGTATTAAGGATTATGGCAGAGACATGTTTGAGGTGCAAAATTTCATGGTGGACACTCCTAGGAAACAAATAATATGGGAAGATGATTGGCATGAGTTGTGGAAAATTGGGAACATGGAAAGAGCAAGAAATACAATGAATATGAAGGTCTTCATGCATTTATAGAGGCAAAAGCAACTCAAGCTAGAGGAAATTATGTGAACCCTGGGTTTATGGGTCAATAAGGTGGTGGAAGATTTGGGTATATCTCCAAAGAATGCTAGGACCTATCCTACAACCTATAGGGCTATCATAAAATTAGCCTCCTCCAAACTAGTCGAAGTCAAAGAATAGAATGGAAAAGAGCGCCTCCCCCCACCTTGGGACAACCAAACAAGGTACAAAGCAAAGACAAACCAGCTTAAGTGACCATGCAAGAATGGGTAGAAGAATCCCCTTGAGGCATGTTATTTTAATTTTCTTTTTAAATTTTTGGCATGTATTGTTGTGTGTGTGTGTTTTTTTACAAATGGTTCACGACATTGAAGACCAGTACTCGCTACGTCCACGGAAACCACCCCCCCAAAAATCCGCGAGAGAACATGGGGAGGCCGAGCATTTTTAGAATATTGGGGGCTCAACAACAACATCGTATATGGACATACATGTATTGTTGTGTTATCTTGCCTTTGCACCAATTTGTAAGGAAATATACTTGCTAATATTTCACTTTCAATGCTAGAATATGCCATGCCATATTTTTGTGTTTGGAAAAACCTTTTAATTTTACTTGAAGGCTACAATAAAAACTTTAATTTTATATCACATGGATATATGGTCCAATCATAATTATATTTCTAATACAAATATAATTGTTTATATAAATTAATAAATAAATAAAATATTATACTTTGCATTTTATTAAAACAAATTTTCATTTTTTTAATAGACTTTTTTACTTGTGGTTCCTAATTAATGGAAAGGTGAAAATACATTAAGAGTATGAGTGTGTAGGTTTTCACAGTTTGTCATAATGTTGCTTGAGCTTTCTGGAGATAAACTGCGTATAAAATTTTGAAATGTCGAACATTTTGAGTGGACACTCAACCCATCATCAGGGACAAATAAAGTTGAAATGATAATAGAACCCCATAAATATCTACCCAATCACTCTTGTCTATTATCATTTCAACTTTACGTGTCCTTTATGATGGGTGCAGTGTCCACTCGAAACATTGGACATTTCAAAATTTTATACACAATTTATCTCCAAAAATCTCAAACGATATTAAGAGTCTACAATAATTAAATGGAAAGAAATAAACAAACATGAATATTAATGGAAAGAGGTGAAGAGACGTGAAGAGTTTAAATATTAATAATTAAATTTGATATATAGGGTTTCGAGTCACAATGCTCCAGAGCTCTTCGTATAACTCCGTACAATTCTCAATTTTGAATCAGTTTTATGATCATTGATGGAGTATTTTTTTTCACAAAATTTTTGATGTGCATATAATTGTTAAATTTCAAACTCTTCCTTTATATATCAAAATTTTGAAATTTAACAATTATATACACATTGAATTTTTTGTGAAAAAAATGTGTACATCAATGATCATAAAACTAATTCAAAATTGAGTATTGTACGAAGTTATACGAAGAGCTCTGGAGCACTACAACTGGAAATCGTAGGTTTTGGTTTGAGAGGAATGGACGATGGATTTTGGGGGGGGGGGACAGATGTTGATGCTTTGGCCTTCCATGTGATGGTCGTGGCCTTGGTTAAAAATTTGAAACCTCTGACTATTAAGTTCGTTAAAGAATTGGATGAGATGCCCAAGGTTCTTCTTCTGCCTTCTTCTGCCAAGAAGAAGGCGTTGGCTCTCACTGATCATGGCATGATTGGTTAGTTTACGGGTATTTGGCCCTCCCCAAAGACGGTTCAATATGGCTATAAAAAAATTGGAAGCCCCTTATCAAAGGCTTCCTAAATCATTTATTTTAGGGTAAACAAGTTTTTGCCTTTCTCTTTGAGCATAAGGAAGACCCAGATATGATCTTTCGTAGTGGCCCATATATTTTGAGAGCGAGAGGGATGCATCTCAACAAATGGAATCCTAATTTTAGCCCTAAAAATGATGTCCCCTCTGTAGTGTCGGTATGGGTTCGGCTCCTGCATCTCCCTCTCCACTGTTGGAGTGATGATACCCTCTGATGTATAGGAAACTCTATTGGAAGATATATAGATCAGGCTAAGCCAAAGGAAAATATTGTTTCTTGCGTGAGGATTTGTGTTGAAGTAGATCTTGAGAAGGGAATTCTCGAAGCAATGCTTATCTCTCTATAAAGATGGAAACATGTGCAACAAATTGACTATGGAAAACTCCCATTTAAGTGCAATATTTGCCATGAATATGGGCATTTTGCGAAAAACTGTAAGAAGGTGGGCACCTCTCTTCCCTCTAGTGCGGCTAAGGAAGAACTGTGGCAGACATTCTTGAGGAAATTTGGCTCTAGTAGTAGTAGGATTCTGCCCCATTTTGGTTCCTCTATTGGCCCCTCTCATGGAGGGTCAAAGCCCCTGCATAAAAATCCTGAAAACCCTAGACAGGCAGCGGATTCTCCAAACAAAATAGTTTTGAACTTTTATCTAAATTTGTGGATAACAGTGAGGAAGTTATTCCAACCATTCTTGGTTATGCATCATCCAACATGTCCAATCGTTCACTTGGTCCCCTTCGGCTAGAGTTGAGGTGCCCACAAAGTCGCAAGAAGAAAAACATGTTCTTTTTTATGTTCCAGTGAAAGAAGTTGTAACCCTTCCCAATCAAAGGACAAAAGATATGAAGTATTTTAGAGATGCAAAAGTGAATTTCTCAGAGGAAAAATATAGTTCAGAGAATGAGAGCATAGGAGAAGAAGAACACAAATATAGAGCATCTAAGGAAAATATGCCAAGAAGATATGTGGGAAAGGCAGTCAGAATAGTTCGAGAAGAACAAGCCAACAAGGATATTATGATGGTATCACATCAAACACTAACTAAAATGATGTGAGGAACCAAGCTGCCAAAAAGCTCTGGAGGAATTGCTACAACCAAAGGGGGTTTTCTTCCAAACCTTCCTAAATAATGATTTTGGTCCTCTGGAATTGCAGGGGTTTAGGCAACAACCCAAAGTCTATTGTTGTCAAAGACCTAATCTGATATGAAAAACCTCAAATACCCCTAATTTAGGAGACCAAAATGAATGTGGAAGAAGCAACCAAACAAGGGAAAATATTATGACATTCTAGAGAATCCACTATTGAAGACTCAAGAGGGGCCTCTGACAGTTTATGTACTTTATGGAACAACAAAGAGGTGTGTTTAGAATTTTCCTTCAAAAAACAACATGGGATACTAATCAAATTCAGATCTAGGTAGAACAACAATAAATTTGTGGTTATCAATATGTATATGTCATTCAATCCAGTGGATAAAGCCATATGTTGGAGATCCATTTTAAGTTTAAAAGACACTAAATTCTCTATGGATTGTATTGTAGTTGGCGACTTCTATGTGACCATAAGCAATGTAGAAAAGAGAGGGGCAACCTTTGGTCAAGATCCCTTCCATGAAAAGATGGAGGAATTAAATGAATATTGGGATATGTTAGATGTAAATCCTTAGAAAGGGAAGTTCAGCTGGTCAAATATGTGATTAGGGCCTGGGAAAATTACTGCTCGTTTAGATCGCTTCATCGTCAACGGTATTTTTCTCCACTAAAATTGAACTTTAAAATCATTTGTCTTCCCCTCCCTCATTTCATATCACAAACCAATCTCTCTACATATTCAACAAATTCCTGAGTATGGGCCTCTACCCTTTCGATTCAATCCCTTATGGATGAGCTACGAAGACGTGGATGCCTCAGTTGAAGCAACTTGGAATACCTGGATTCTAGGCACCCCGGTCTTCATTTGGGAGAAAAGGCTCATGATGGTCAAACCAACACTTAAATTATGGGCCAAAAATTCCTTCAACCTGCCTACAAAGGAGATAGAAGAAATTATATACAAATTAGAAAGATTCCAAAAATATTTAGAGGATAAAGAAATCACAGTCAAGATGCAAAAGAAGAAATAGAACTTCAAATCTAATACCAAAGAGTTTTGAGACATGAAGAAGAGTTGTGGCATTTAAAGTCTTGTAGCTTATGGCTTAATGTTGGCGACATGAATACAAAATTCTTTCACAATCAAGCCAAGGCCAAGGAATCCAAGAATGATGTGTCTAGCATTACTTTAGAAGATTGTTCAAAAGTGACAGATTTTGCAGGTATCAAAGTGTCTACGAAGTGCCATTATGTTGCCTTGTATTCCTAGCAAGAAGAGGTAGAGCCTTCCAACGTGGATTCCATGCTCGAGCATATTCCCCTTATTATTATAAACGAAGATAACGTATCCCTAACCCATCCCATCTTTGTGTCTGAAATATTTGTTGCAATATGGAGTTTGGGGCTTGATGGCTTTTCGATTTCTTTTTATAGGAATTTTTGGGAGTTATTAAGCATGATCTTAAACAAATGTTTCTTTACACCCATCAATCCTTAAGGCTAGGGGGGAACAACAATTCCTCTTTTTTAGCCTTGATTCATAAGGAAGCTAATCCAATCTTCTTCTCTAGATTTCAGCTCGTTTCATTATGCAACTCATCTTACAAAATCCTCACCAAAATCATGGTCTCCCGATTAAAAAAAATATTGCCCAAAATTATTTCTCCTGATCAAGGAGGCTTTATGCATGATAGGAAAATTATGGATAACATTGTGTTGGTACATGAAGCTATTCACTCAAATCTCAAGGCCATAGGTAAATGTATCGTCCTCAAATTAGACATGACTAGTGCTTTTGATCGTGTTAGACATGCCTTTCTTTTTAAGGCTTTAGATTGATTTGGATTCAACTCCAATTTTATAAAGTGGGTGGATTCTTGCATCATCGATCCTTGGATCACCCTCGTGAATGGGAGGGCGACATAATTATTTCAAATGAGCAGAGGATTATGCCAAAGGTGTCCACTCTCTCCCCTTCTCTTCATTATATTGGTTGAGACTTTAAGCAAAAAACTTGAGCATGAAAGAATTGTTGGGAATCTGCTAGGCTTACAGATAGTTTGTGGAGTCAAAAATCTGAACCATTCACAATTTGCGGATGACACTCTATTGTTGGGAGGTGCATCTATGATTATTGCCTCCATATTTAAACAAGTGTTGGACTCTTTCCTTGATGCCTCTGGTGGAGTTGTTAACAACATGAAATGTCATATTATGAGTTGGAATTCAAAGCCTTTCCTCTAGCTGATAAATGAACCTCCTTTTGATATGTAGGTATCCCCATTTCTTTGAAGAATTCCACATCTAAGGATTGGTTGCAAATTATTGAGAAAATAAACTTGAAATTTATTAAATGGGGAACTCAAGGTTTAAATCTTGTTGGAAGAGTTACTCTTATCAAAGCAATCCTGGTGACTCTTTCCTATATCAATGCTCTGCTTTATTGGCTCCACGTGGCATAGTTAATCAGATTTCTATGAAGATAAGAAATTGTATTTGGAAAGAAGGGAAATCCAACCAAAAAAAGTTCCACCTTATCAACTAGAATCAAGTCATATGCTCCAAGGATGAGGGTGTATTAGGAATCTATGAAATTGAACTTATGAATAAAGCAATAGGGGCAAAATTACTATGGAGATTTATCGTAGGGAAATTGACATGGTGGAAACGTGTTATTTTGAAAAATATTTTTTTCAAGACCTAGGCAGAGGTGTTTAGAGAATTGACCTAAAGTTACTAAAGGTTCTTCCATTTTTAAGTTACTTCTCGCATCTATCCCCATGATCTATGAGAAATTGATATGGATCCTTGGAAATGGAAAACACATTAATCTTTGGGAAGATAAAATTATGGACAGGGAGATTTGGCTCCTCTACGGGCTTGGATGACCAAGCAACGATTAGATACTCTTTTTGACATCTCATCTTGGAATCTTGAATCTTGTCTCTATACGAATTGGAAATCTATCTCCCCCCCCCCCTCTCCCTTGCTCCCTTTATTCAAGTCTCTTATTCTCTCCTTACATGGTTGCACCCCTTGGAGCATAAATCATGTTGATTCCTTCGGTTGGGGTGACTCAAAATTCTTAGTAAAAAAAGGCTATCATTCTATGCTAGAGGCATCTATCTCCTTCCATCACTCTGGCATGTGGAAGATTATTTGGAATAGTGACAGGCTGCCTAAAATTAACATTTTATGTTGGTTGCTAGTTCACACGAAAATTCTTACCTCAAAGAACTTAATAAAGCGTGGAATCAATAGTCCATCTTGTTCTGTCCCATGTCTCAGTGATGAGGAAACAATCCAACATTTGTTTGTTGGTTGTTGTTATGTGAAAGAAGTTTGGTCACTTGCTCTTGATGGGTTGTTGCATAGGTTTGTTTAGCCTCAATCATCTGTTAATTTCTTTACACAGTGTGGCAGAGATACAGAGGAAGTTTAAAGCATAAAGTTTATTTCAAATGGATTTGGGAAGTTCTTCCAAAATACTATGTTAGAGTCTTTGGTTGATATGAAACAAAAAAAAAATCAATGACAAGGTACTGCAGCCAAAACAAACTCTAGTTAGAGCCTTCTCCTTGCTCTCGAACTACATGCAATATCACCTCAATTGGAAGGACCAAACTCTGAATGAAGGTGAAAAGGAATGGATGAATAAAATTAAGTTGGGAGATAACCTTTCCGAAAGATCGATTATCCCTCTACCTAAATAAACAATTAGGAAATTTGAACAAGAATTTAAGGATTGGCTCTCACTTCAACAATCTAACATTGTTTTTTTAATGGAGCTTCCTGAAATAACCCATGGGTGGTAGGTGTGGGGGTGAATATATGTGATCCCAAAGGAAATTCAATCACTTTTTATGCTTGGGGTTTAGGCAATGTCTCAAACAACACTCTTGAGGCTTATGCCCTTTGGGAAGGCATCAAAATCGCAAAAGAAATGAGAATCCATAAGCTAAGTATCTTGGGCGATTCCATGTTGGTGATCAAGGAAATTATTAAAAGAAATATTGTGAGGAACAATGTTTTCATTGGCATTATGTCCCACTCCCTTGCTCTCCTCGTCAAATTTAAAGATTACACCTTATACCACATAAAGTGTGAGCACAACTCTTATGTTGATCATTGATCAAAATTTGGATCAAGTTTAGAAGAGGGTGAGATAATTCTTAATGGGGTAAAGGGGAGGCTTCCCATTCCATAATACATATGGGTTGATCTTCAATATCATGGGACAAGTGGTGGGTCGTTGGCATAGATGCTCGTGTGCTTAAGCGGCTCACACATTTGATCGACGTTGGAGTTAATGGTTGCATTCATTCTAATATGTGTGAAGGCGAGTTAATCTGTGACATTTCATTCTCTCTGCTAGAGGTGAGGTTTGGTGCTTTGTGTTGTGGTTTTGTCCCGGTGTGCTTGTGGTAATCCGCTACTGAAGTTTGATGATTCTTGGAGACTTTCGTTCAATGATGGTTTTGATTTTTCCTTTGACCAGGATGCCCTTGGTCACCAGGTTTTCTCTATATGCTTCTGATTATATAAGGTTTCAAGTTTCTCTTATTTCGAGTTTTAACTATGAATATTTTCTCCTTATCCATGTTCTTGTCAATTATGGAAGTGAGTTGGTTTGTAGGTTGTGGTTGGTATTTCTGACTGCTTGTTTCGTGTAAGGATTGACCCTTCTTGGAGTGATGTAAAGCGTATCCCTTTCCAGCATGAAGAAATCATTGAGGCAAATAATATGGCTCTTCAATATGTCACGACCAAACTCGGGGAATTGGATTAGTCAATTGCTAATCTTTCAAACCTGCTTAGGGTTCAAATCAAGCGTATTGATAGTTTGGAAATGCAGTGTCAGTATCTAAGGTCTTTGGTTCTACCACAATGTCCTCAGTCAACTTCAATCAATCAGGCTTCAACAATGTCCCTCCTTGGAATCTCAAATGAAGAACAAGGGGGTCGTGATACAGTGCCAATGGATGTGGAAGAAAATTCTCCAGCTCAAAGTGGAGCTTAGGAGGTCCCAAATAATGAATATGTTCATCGTTAAATGTTTTTTAAAATAGTCTTTTTGTTGGATCAATTTGTAAAAAAATATGCAACTAGACTGTATGGAAGTACCATAGGGAAATATCTGTGTTTTTTAGTATGATAGTAGTAAGAGAATCTATAGGTTTTGAGCCAAACTTTGTAAAAAAAATAATTGATACAATTGTTTGCTTTGGCATAGCCACTGATATAAATACAAATTTCAATCACAGTTAAAAAAAATTATGAAAAGAATATTATATATATATATATAAGAATTTAAGGATTTTTTTTTTTTTTAAGTTTTGAACTATATAATTAAACAAGTAGAAGGAAAAGGTCATGGAATTTGAATCATAGTTTTGAATCCTCCAAACCTAATATGGAACATGTCATGTATGTGGTTGTTAGAAATAAAATGAAAATGAAATTATTTTGATGTGTGCTAAAAGTGGTTAAACCCACGAGGCAAAGGACAATCTTGTTAGAGGGTTGATATTTCATATTTACAATATAAAATGTCTTCAACAACAACATCCTTACATATGTTTGACAAGGAAAGTGAGCATGGGATTACTAACCTCATATAACCTCTTATGTGTCGCAACATGAACAACCTCTCTATTTTCTGTTGCATCTACTTCTTTTGACCATCACATATTAATCCTTAATGTTGATATATGATGAGGATAATATTTGAGCCCTTGTGTTTTTAATACTTGAATGTTCCTCACTCCCACATAATAAGCCAAATCTAATATGTCTCGATCCGAGTTTATTAGTCCTTGCCTTCATCAGGACTATGTTGGACTTAGGGAAACCTCAATAATTCTTTTATTAAGATTAAAATAAATAAATAAAAACTTTGTTTTTTTCCTTCCCATTGGCTTTCCACTTCAAAGTGTTATTGTCAGGGTGGCAACGAGCATTAATATTTTTGCTCTGATGTTGATCCAGTTTTGGTTGGATCGGCTTGCTACTATTCTCAATGCCCTTGCTACATTTATTGATTAATACAAGGCTAAGCATTAATTAACATCTTCTCAACCCTGCCAAGTGCCTCTGCCTCATCGTTCGAGCCCTTCGCCTCTGCCTCGTTCACAAAGCTTATCGCCTAAACCGCCTTCTTAGACTGCAAGCACCTTCGCCTCATTCACGAGCTCACCCACCGCCTTCTTCAACCATAGTACAACCACCTCTGCCTTGTTCACAGAGCTTATCCCCTACACCACCTTCTTATACTGCAAACACCTTCGCCTCATTCACGAGCTCACCCACCGCCTTCTTCAACCGTTGTACAACCTTTTATTGTAACAAACATTGATCCTCTCAACTGTAATACAACCTTTTATTATAGAAGACATTGATCTTCTCAACCTCCAAAGATCCATATTAGAGCTATAGATGTGCATAGTATCCGTGTCATTCTCCTCATAGACGAAGAAAGAAATCCAAGTTATGTTGAAATCTCATCCGCGCGAGGCAAACACTGAAAATCAAACAATAAAACAATAACTAATCACATACTTGGTTTATCGATGTTTGGTTCAGATCTTTGGTCATTCACCATTCCATAAGGTTACCATTTATTCATTTCAAAGGGGTGGGGGAGCGACCTCAGTTGCAAGAAGAAAAAGCTCCAAGGTAGTTTGTTGAGGAGGGAAAGAGGAGGCCTAGAAGCCTTACTCTGAGCTTTAGCTGAAATTGTGGTAGCTCGGGAGACATGGTCAAAGCCCATTCGAGCGAGGGGTTCATGACTGGCTGGAGCTACGAGGTTCTAAAGGGGATGGAGATTTTATCCTCTCTGTACTTCTTGGAGACCTGGTCGAGTTACAGTATGCTTATATTGCAATGTTCAACTTTCAAATGTTTGAATTTATTCCTACTCCGCACAAGCTACTATGAGGTATTCATGTTTTTTTTTTAAAGTAAGAAGCTATATATTACCTATCATGAAGCAAAAAATTATAGTATCGACTTGATAGCGATTTTTGGATGTGTTGAGTTGCCCCGAAGGGAAACCAACTCAGCCTGACACTTTGACTGTAAAAAACAGTAATAATTAAACATATTTGTTTGAATCACCCCGTGGGGAAACCGATTTGATCAACCCATGCATGCATACTGTAGACCAAAAGAAGAGCATACTATGAACCAAAAAAAGCCTATCTTCTGACAGACCCACATAATTGACAATGCTAAACTCCAACAACCTATGAAGAATCTTCTAGAAACAACTAACATTTGTCAAAATAAAACAAGCATTTTGACACATGTGTGCCTGTCGACTATTAAGGTGTCTGGTGCACTTGCTTGTCCTTGGCTTCCTCTGCGCGTTGGTATCACTTGTCCTCAAATTCCTTTGCGCGTGTGTCCACGTCTCGTTCATCCTCCTCCTGGAAGTCTGGATCAAGAAACGCCCCTGGAGATGTTGGGGCATTGGTGCCCGAATCTGGTGAATGCAGGGAGCGAAGCAGGGTTGAGAGCAGAGATTCAATTTTCTCTGCGCGCTGGTCTAGGTGTTCCAACTGAAAATGGAGGTCATCGACGTCCTTACGGACTTCGAAGACCAAATCTTGCAGAATCGTGACCAAATCTCTGAGTCGCGGGCATTAGCACAGTATGGTTGGAGAAGAGCTTGGCCTCGAGTCGCTTCCACTTGTAGTTCTTGTGTTTGAGCATTGAATTCCTCCAGAGAAGGCACAGAAGGTGGCGACGGGGGTGACAAAGGAGGTGGTGAGGGAGTGAAGGGTGGTGGACTAGAATGGCGTGCAAGTGCTGGCTGAGAGGTTGAGGCCAGATCTGGGAGAGGTCCATGACAAAGCCGAGAGAACTACCCTGAAGGTCAAACTATTCAACTCGGAAAGCCTATGGAGATGACAGAGGCGGAAGACCACATTGTCCCGGGGAGGACTAAGTGGAATACGAAGGTGAGGAACTAAGCGCAGGAGCAAAGGTAGGCGAGTGCCGACTGGCCATGACTGCTCTATTCTGGTACCAGAGAGCACCTCTCTTTGGCTTCCCATGAAGGCGAGATAGCCAGACGAACGTGAGGTTGAGGCGGATATGTGAACAGGGAAACCCATGTGGTCACTAGGGAGAATGACATAGTGCAAGAGTAGCCGAAAGGAGAGGGTGATGGATACAAACTAGAGGGAGGGGCGTCTCCATAAGAGGGAGAATGGAGAGTAATTGCACACGAGCGTAGGAGGATCAAACACTGTACAATCTCCATAGCCATGACAGGAAGCCAGCGTAAGACGCACTGAAGCATTTAGGTGGGATCGCGCAAAAATGAAGAGTTGCATAGTTCATCGGGTGGTAATAAAGGCCGGAGGGAGTAGTAGGTGTCGTCACATGGCCCGTGGCGAAGTGGAAGACTATGGATTCTTGGATGGATGTGTGGAGCGCTCTGACACCCCATCTAGGGGGATGTCTATGCTGAGAGCCTTAGCGATGCAATCCTAGAGGAGGGGATGATCATTGTGGGCAGGGGACATATAGAGGATATCTGGTCTTGCTAACGCCACTCCAATATTAGCCAGTTTGTTTGCTACCTAATTCGATTTCCTTCTCACATGCGAAGGAATGAGCACCAAGTGAGGTGAAATGAGAGTTGCAATGGCACCGAGTCCCGTGGTAAGTTGCCAGCAAGGGGAGATGTTGTCTGAATCCGCCCCTTTGAGTATTTTTGTGAAAAGGCTTAGAATTATTTGAGAATCCCTCTCGATGATCAATTTGTCGTGCCCATTGTGTTGAGCAAGTTATAAGCCTTTGATGAGACCCCAGAGCTCAGTTGCGTTGTTTGTGTTATGTCCAATGATATCAGTTGTGATAAGCATAATGCTTCCTTGATTGTTGCGAAGAACCACTCCGAAGCCCGCAAGGCCCGAATTGCCTTTGGAGGCTCCGTCAAAGTTTAATTTGATGAATCCTGGAGCTGGAGGAGACCAGTGTGAAGGGTTGCCCTTGTCTTGTAAACTTTGGGGTTTCCTTGAAAGTGTGGGTGGAAGTTGATGATCCATTTGTCTAGGATATGCTTTTCCTGGGGAGGACAAGATAACTCCTCCTCTTTCCATGGCTGAAGGAGGATGGTTTCTCTGATGTTGTCATTTATGTATTTCCAGACTTTCTTCCAGTCAAGATGAGATGAAAGAAAGATTCGTCTGTTTCACTCTTTTCATAACTTCCAGAGGATGAAGCCCAAAAGTAGTTGCCATATATGGTTTAGGATGGGAGAATGAAAATTTGAGTCTCTCCATTCTTCTAAGGTCTCCCTTAGGCCTTTTCATTTGTGATCCATGGTGTGCATGATTGAGGCGCAATGATCCCAGATTTGCGTACTGTAGGAGCAAAGATTGGGCAGGTGGTTTTGAGATTCTGAATATTTCCAGCAAAGAGGCCAAATGGAGGGCCCGAAAAAACCTCTTTTGGTGAGATTGTCCCGGCAAGGATACCATACCCTTGTGTGCGACAAGCCAGAGGAAAGTGCTTATTTTTGGCGAGTGCTTGATAGACCATATTTTTGCCCAATTTTTTTCCTGGGGGAGCAAGTGTGAGGCTGTCTTTATATTGTAGGCTTCTTTGATGGTCAAGGTGCCTCACGAGGAGTGTCCCCATCTTAGGATGTTGTCTCCTTGAAAATTTTGAATTTTCCTGGAAGAAGTCAGCTCGTGCCAAGGTTGAAGATCCACATGCACTGGAGCGTGAAGTTTTGTGAGAGTGGACTTCCAATGATGCCAAGTTGCACCAGGGGGGTCCTCTTGCCAATAGTCTATGACTGTGATTAGACCATCCTAAGTGGTGGGGGCAAGAAGATTATATGCCATGCAGTTATGTGTTAAGGAGGGCCACTATTTCCACAAATCATGACAAAAGGCAGTTGTTTCGTATTTCCCAAAAAGCATGATCGACGATCAGAGAGTGGCCCTGTCTTGCAGCGTTCCAAATCAAGGAGCCTGGGGCGTTTTCATTCCATCTCATAAGTTGGTTTTCGGAAATATATGGAACATATTTCTTCCTCCATAGTCTGGCCCAGAAGTCCTTAGGTTGCTTCAACCATCTCCACCAAATATTCACACTGAGAACTTTGTTGAGAGCGGCGGGGTCCCTTAACCCAAGACCACCTTTTAATTTTGGTTTGCATATCTTTTCCCAGCTGATCAGAGCTATTTTCTATTCCATCTTTGCTCCCTTCCAAAAAAAGTTTCTTTGAAGGGTCTTGATGGTTGTAAGAATACAGCTTGGGGCAGCCAGAGTAGAGAAGGAATAAATAGGTAAGGTTTGAATGACTGATTTGAGGAGGATGAGGCAACTCGGAAGGTTGAATGTTCAAAAGGTCCAGGAGGAGAGTCATTTTCCCATGGATAAAAGGAGCCCCTCTAGGAGTTGTTCCAAAGATCTTTATTAATGAGTGGAATGCCAAGGTATTTGGACGGAAGGGAGCTACGCGTGAAGCCCAATATCTTGGTGATATGAAGTTGAACAGGTATAGGGGTGTTAAAAAAGAAGAGCTAAGATTTTTCTTTAATAATGTCCATTTCTGAGGCTGCACAGAAAGTTTGCAGGATACAAAGAATACATAGGGCTCCACAGACGGTGGGGGAGCTCAACATTAGGGTGTCATCAACAAACTGGCTATAGGAGATTGGGGGATTCATGCCATGAAGGGGGATTCTAGCTAGAGACTTATCTGCTAGGGAATCTTTGATGAAGCGGATGAGCCCTTCTACCATGATGATGAAAAGGAAGGGGGACAGGGGGTCCCCTTGTCGTATTCCATGAGAGGGCGAGAAGGGGCGGGAAGGAACACCGTTCATCAAAATGGAGAAGAAAGCGGAAGAAGTGAGATTTAGAATCCATTCCACCCAGTCCGTAGCGAAGCCAAAAGCAAGAAGAATTGATTTCATGTAAGCCCGGTTGAGTTTATCAAAAGCTTTGGAAAGATCTAACTTTAATAGAATACCTGGAGTACCCGTGCTCTGAAGAGAGTGTATGACCTCATGGGCAAGGATGACATTGTTGAGAATTTTCCTGCCTTCAACGTACCCTGACTGCTCGGGAGAAATGATGAGGAGCAGGAGCGGTTTGAGGTGCCAAGCGATTACTTTTGTTAACAACTTATAGATTACATTGCAAAGATCAATTGGTATGAACTATTTAGGATGAGTGACTTGTTCTTATTTGGGGATGAGGGTTAGGAAAGCAACATTAAGAGCAGAGAGAACCTGACCAGAGATGCGAGAATCCTCGATGATGTCCCAAACTTCCTCCCGAATCATGGGCCAACATAAGTGAAAGAAGTCTATCATGAAGCCGCCCGGACCTAGAGCTTTGCCTTTGGGGATGTGTTGCAGGGCTAGGTATACTTCTTCAATCATGATTGGTTTGGACAGAGCTTCATTTTGCTCTCGAGTTATGAGATTGGGATGTGTTGGGTCATATTTTCTGTGTCAAGGGATTTGTTAATAGGGGGTCATAAAATAGATCTTGGTAATAAGAGACCAGTTCCTGCTCGAGATCTTCATGTTTTTTGAGATTTCATCCTTGCTCTGTGACCAGGTGCGTAATGCGATTGTTGTGTCTGCGTTGGATCGTCGCTTGATGGAAGAACTTGGTGTTTCGTTCCCCTTCTTGAAGCCATTGTATTCTGTATTTTTGCCTCCACAGGACTTCCTCTTGAGACCGCCTTTCCTCCAACTGTTGTTTGAGTAGATTTTCCTGTGCTTTGAGATCCTTCGTGAGGCCGTGTGATCCAGTTGGCTATTGGTGGCCACCCACCTATTCCAATTGGCTCCTCTTGTCCATTTTTAGTTCAACGCGTTCTTCTGTACTTCTTTGTAATTGTGGGTTGTACACTTTTGGGGTTGTTTGAAGCCCTACACATCTTCTAGGTGGATATTGGTGGCCTCTCACCTAATCCAACTGGCTTATTTTGTATGTTTTCATGTCAGCACATCTTACTTTACTTCCAGGGCCGTTTTGGAGGCCTAGACAATGTTTTTTTTGGCTTGCCACAATAAAACTATAGACGGAGTCAAAATTTGACGGCGAAATGTGTAGTTCTCTGAAATACCTTTACAACGGGCTATCACACACCTAAAACAAAGGTCGTATGCAAAATTTACGATCCCGAGAAGTTGAGGTACCAACTTACCCATAGGGGCCCACATGACTTTTGACGTTTCACCTCCTAGGGTTAGGTTTTTGGATGTCTGGAGTTTTCGCATTCATGAGTAATATAAAAAAGGCCTATAGAGCCTCATTGTAATTCATTCTACTCAGACAGATGCACGCAACAACCACATCTCTTCTCAGAGATAGCTACCACCATTCGAGCAAGTGTTTCAGTTGTGCGATTTTACAGTTTCAAGATATTTCATTATTCAATAAAAGATATTGGTCATTGGATATATGTGTTATTCTTCACATCTCTGTGTTTATTCTATTCAGTTCCGCTCCTAAATCTGGATCAGTGGTATTAGAGCGGTCCGCTCTTCATTTATTTTTCTTCATGCATGTCCCCGACAAGATTTGTGTACAAGAAGTTGGGACTCGAACCAATCGAGCCATTGCAAGATCGGATGCGCCGATCCTGACAACAACCCATGGGGGACGAAAAGAAAGATGATGGAGTAGGAGATCCTATTAAAATGTTGCTCGAGGAATCCCTCGTATGACAAAGGAATGAAATGATGGACAGCTTCGCGTGGATCCTTCCATGACTGCCCACAAAAGAAGCATCTTCATGAAGCGGCCATGCAACCCCCTTCAAGGTACAGGTAAATTTTGATATTCCATTATTTGAAGGAATGATAAATGTAGATGTTGTAGATAAATGGTTGAATCTGCTCGAAGGGTATTTTTCAGTCCACAATTTTTCCGATAGGGAAAATATCACTTTTTCACTCCTCAAGGGCGTTCCCCATGTTAAAGACTGGTGGGATACTTACTCTGAGCAAAGGGTCGTAGAGGAATCTGCAATGTTTGTGGTGGCCCCTACATGGGATTCCTTCCGCGACGCCATTAAATAAAAATACTACCCTGTTGGAAGCTACGAGGGCCAGTACACTAGATGGACCACCCTACGTCAAGAAAGGGACTAGACAGTACCATATTTCACCAATATTTTCCATACCCTGCGCACCGAATTGGGTATCAAAGACTATAAGCGTCATATGGAGATCAAATACCGTGACAGTTTGCATAGATACATTCAAACATAAATGAATTTTCTGGACATCGCCTCATTGGGCACGACTTATAGATACGTTGTCAAGATTGAGCATAAATTTAAGCAAAAAAGGCGATATTTTGGATCTGCAAACCCCTCACAGCTGAAGCAAGGAAAAGGTGGCCCCAACCCACACAACAAGGGACCAAGTCGAGATGGCCACCCTCAGGACAACTAGTCCAAGCCCCAACACAAGAAGGGCAATGAGAAGATGAAGAAGGACACGGGAAAATGGTGTGAGTACCATAAAATCCCTTGGCACAACACCGAAGAATGTCGCTCCAAGCAGTCACTCATGGTCGAACTGAAGGCTTTTGAGTTAGAGGTTGATTATGATTCTGAATCAAATCTTGAAGGAGGGAAGCAAATTATCGATGTTGAACCAAGTGCCATTGTCGCTACCGCCAAAGTCCGGCCAAGCGAACCAGAAGAACCAGAGGAAGGGGAACACCTCTTTCACTCGTAGATGTGGGTAAAGGGGGCTCTGCTTCATTTCATTGTCGATAGCGGTAGTCAGAAGAACCTGATTTCAACAGAGGTCGTCAAGCGGCTAGACCTACCAACCACACCGCACCTGCATCCCTACACCATCGTTTGGGTTCGCCAAGGAAGAGATCTTTGTGTTAGCCAACAATGTCGTCTACCCTACGACATCAAGCCTTTCAAAGATGAGATATTGTGTGATATTTCTCTCCTTGAAGTTTGTGATGTTCTTTTAGGACAACCATATTTGTGGAAGTGCCATGCTGTATATGAGTCTAGACCCCGTAGTGTTATTATTACTTTGGGTAGACAATTGTACAGGATACCAGAGGTAGCGCCACCTACGGTTATTTCTTTAATCTCTGCTAAGAAATGCAGTAAGATCGTTTCACAAATCGGGAAGTTCGTCTTCTTTGTGATCTATGCTCACAGTTAGCAGAAGGTTTATGCCACATCCGTGGTGTCTACACAGAGCCTCTCTTTACAACAAAAGCAAGTGGACGGGATTGTGGAAGAATACAGAGACATCTTCTCCTCACCTACAAGGGTACCGACACACTGCCAAGTCAAGCATCCAATTGATCTTACCCCCGACACACCTCTACCTAATGGACCAATCTATCGTCACTCGCTGATGGAAAATGATGAAATCAGGTGTCAGATCCAAGAGCTTCTTCAAAAGGGGCACATCATACCCAACTCCTCCCGTTGCAGAAGCATGATTGTACTGGTGCAGAAGAAGGACAAGACTTGGCGAATCTACATTGATTACAGAGCCTTAGAAAAATCACAGTCAGGAACCGGTACCCCATTCCCAGGGTTGAAGACCTTCTTGACCAACTCAAGGGGCAAAGTTCTTCAACAAGATTGACCTAAAGTCTAGCTACCACCAGGTTCCCATCGAACCAACTGATGTATGGAAGACAACCTTCAAATCTAAAGAAGGTCTATTCGAATGACTAGTCATGCCCCTTGGCTTAACAAATGCACCAACCACTTTCATGAGGTTGATGGATGATGTATTGAGACCCTTCACAAACTCCTTTGTGGTGGTATATTTGGATGACATCCTCATCTTCAACAGAACATGGGAGGAGCACATGCGGCATATTCAACAGATTTTGAGCACTCCACGACAACACAAACTATATGCCAACTTGGAAAAATGCTCTTTTGGCATGAACAAGGTCCAATACTTGGGCTACATTGTTGATGAGCATGGGGTACATGTTGATCCAACTAAGATCCAAGTCATCCGTGACTGGCCATCCCCGACCACACTGATCGAGCTTCAAAGCTTCTTGGAACTAGCCAACTTATACTGATGGTTCATATTGGGATTCTCTCATATTGCATGGACCCTCAGCCAGGTGACCAAGGACGGTGGCAGCACTGAGTTCATGTGGGGGAAGGAACAAAAATGAGCATTTGATGAATTGAAGCATCGCTTGTGCTCAGCTCCAGTACTATCCTTGCCTGATCTGCAACAACCGTTCGAGATTGAAACTCATGCATCTGACTATTTTGTGGGTGCAATTCTCACTCAACACGGTCATCAAGTGGCATACCATAGTGAGACACTCTCAGATACTGTTCGGAAACACCCCACCTATGACAAGGAAATATATTCCATTGTACAAGCCTGACGTCAATGGAAACATGACATTCTAGGAAAGGAGACGATCATACACACTAATCACAAGTCTCTGCAGTTCATACAGACACAGGGGAAATTGCAGAACGAATGCCATCATAAGTGGTCCACCTACCTGTAGCAGTTCCATCTCAACATCAAGTATAAGACATGTATCTCAAATCGTGTCACTGACTGCCTCAGTCGACCTCCTTTGGCTGCACTCACAACTGTGCTCCATTCCTATGGATATGAAGCATCTGAGTGGCCCCAACTTTATCAGCAAGATCTAGACTTCGCCACCACCAATCAGCTCTTGGGTACAAGCGCGACTGTCACAAACTTTCACATTCAGGACAGACTATTATGCCACCTGGGCCATCTCTGTGTTCCTACAAGCAAGCGTGAAAAGTTGATTTGAGAATCACACTACAGTCAGACGGCAGAACATTTTGGCATGGAGAAAACTATGGTCGTTCTTCATAAACATTTTTATTGGCCAAAACTTCGAGAGGATGTCAACAAGTAAATCACATCTTGCACTGCTTATTCCATTGCCAAGCCAACCATCAAAAAACAAGGCTTATACACCCCTCTTCCTACTCCTGAGAAGCCTTGGGAATCCATCTCAATGGATTACATGTCTGGCCTTCCGTCCACCAAGCAAAGAAATGATTACGTATTTGTGGTCATTGATCGGTTTTCAAAGATGGCTATCCTCACAGCCTGCAAGAAGAATATCACAGCAGAAGATACTACCAAGCTCTTCTTTGAACGAGTGTGGGTCCACTTTGGGATACCACAGACCATCATCTTCGACCAGGACCACAGGTTCCTTTGCACATTTTGGTCGAGTCTCTGGTCACTGTTGGACACCAAGCTCACAAAATCCACTGCTTTCCACCCCCAACCAAACGACCAAACAAAGGTCGTCAATCGAATGATTGTGCACATCCTGCGCATTTACAACTCTAAGCATCCACATACATGGGACAAGAATCTCCCCTATGTTCAACACAACTACAACAGGGCTCTCCATAGCTCCACCGACCATAGCCCATTTCAGGTGGGGCTAGGATTCCAACCCTTGGGATCCATTGATGTTGCACTTCTTCTTGCCACCACACAAACATACTCTTCCCATGATCAGTCTGCGATCGACAAAGCCACCAAATTCATTGAGCGAATTCAACACATCCGCCAACAGGTCCACGAGATTTTGCAAAAATCCAATGCTAAGTACAAGCAATGCCATGATCAACACAGGGTACCACACTAGTTTCAGGTTGGCGACAAAATCTGGTTACATTTACAGAAGGAGCGTCTCACAGGGCCCCATCAGAATCTCCGCCCACTTCGCTATGGGCCTTACAATATCACCAAGGCTATGGGTAGCAATGCTTCTGAGCTCAACACTCCACCCTTCCTTGGCCTGCACCCAGTGTTCAATGTGGACCTTCTTTGACCATATTTTCCACCAATATTGGACACCTCATAGATTGCAGAACAACTTACACCCACAGAGCTCAACCTCGACTACATGGACACATAGGTCAAGAGCACTCGCCAACAGAGGATCCAGCTTTATCGAGTTGTCAAGGCAGGGCAACTCCTACACGAAGGAAAGTGGCTCACCCGGGGCCAAATCCAACAGAAGTTTCCTCACATGATGGGGGAACTCAACGCAATGGAAACAATGTTGATGATTACAGCTATGTGAGAAATCCTCCAGGACACGGATTCAATGAGTCAAGCTGAGAGATAGCCCATGAGTTGGGTCTGTGGTTCCTCTTTAAGACAGAGATGGAATGTTGTGTGCCCTTGTGTAGGGAAGCCCATGAGTTGGGTGTGTGGTTCCTCTCCGAGACAGAGATGCAATTTTGTATGCCCCTGTGTGGGGAAGCCCATGAGTTGGGAGAAATCTTTCTGAGACAAAGATGAAACGATGTATTGGCCTCCTCTGTGCAGAGAGTTGAGATGATGTGATACTCTAGATGATTCTCTTGTGTAACAAAGTGAGATAGAGATGTGCACATCCCTCTGGTTGAGCACATCTTTGAGACAAAGATGGAATGTTGTGTGCCCTTGTGTACGGAATCCCATGAGCTGGGTGTGTGGTTCCTCTCCGAGAAAGAGATGCAATTTTGTATGCCCCTGTGTGGGGAAGCCCACGAGTTGGGAGAAATCTTTCTGAGACAAAGATGAAACGATGTATTGGCCTCCTTTGTGTAGAGAGTTGAGATGATGTGATACTCTAGATGATTCTCCTGTGTAATGCAGTGAGACAGAGATGTGCACATCCCTCTGGTTGAGCACAGATGGATGTGCCCCTAGTGGTTGAGCATTAGTGGGTGTATGAGATCCCTTGCTATATTGTACAAGAGTCAAACTTACCTATAACCCTATTTGTGATGTAAAGGGTACAGGTCGACCCCACCATAAAGTGAAAGATAATTAATATAGTAATTATTAATTATATTGTGAGTTATTGAGGTTGGCCTATTGTGCCAATAGACACTACTATTGATAGGTTCAGTCTACTATAAGTAAAGGTAAATTCCCCATCGAGGAATCATATCACAAGTGTGAGTTTGGAAATTTTAGCAAACACTTGTTCTTGGGAAAAGTGCACACCTCTCTTGGGCGCTAGTCTTCTAGGGTTTGTGAGAACCCTTTTGTGTGCTAGGTTTATGGTGTGGAAGGTATTTCTCTTGAATAATATAGCAAAGTATTGGCTGGGTTTTCTTCCCTTGTTGAGAAGGGTTTCCTAGGATACTTCTTGTGTACTTGTGCATGGTGTTTCTTCTTGTGATCTTGGTTGCTGCAACAAATTGTTTTTGGTTTAAGTAAAATGCTAAAAAAGGAATGAACTTCGTGCTTAAACTTAGATTATTAAAAAATCAACATGGTTTCAGAGCATACGTCTTGAAGAAACCCTGCACAAGAATTTAAAGCTAAGCCGTCCTTCTATTTTGCAATTTCGTAAGGCCTCTAGGGTTTGCTACAATTCTGTATGGCCCTCCTTTTCTAGACTGTTTCAGCCCCTAAAACTTGGACACTAAGGCAAATTTTGGCATAGGAGAGTATGACCTTCTCCAACGCACCTCCAGAGACTCTCATAGTGAAATTCTGAGCATTTTGAAATTTTGGCCATAGGATTTCTAGGGTTACGCAATTTTTTGCAGAATTTTGGCTTTAGGGTTTCTGCAACTCATTGAAGGAGCCTTTTCAGCTCACCAGTATTCCTGTGAAATTATTAAGGATTATTGTTGGCAGTCATAAGCCCAACAAAACCTAAAAGTGCTAGTCTAGCCTAGTCGTTAGGTTTTCTAGCCCAGTTGACAAGGGTTTGTGAAGAATTTAAAAATATGATGAACATAATCATGATGGAAGACAAGCTTGGTGGATCAAGCAAACTCAGTTCCTGGAAGCCAAGACTTCAAGAAGATGAAGACATCAACATATCAACACCCTCAGGCAGGTTAACAACAAAAGGAAGATGGTTATACTTCAGACTTTGGAGGGAGTCAAAACTATTTGAGAAGGAGAATGAACAAAACCATCATTGAGGAAACCAATGCAACAATGCATGATCATAATCTTTCTATGATTATGAGGGAAGAAGCATGCATGACACAATATATGTTCAGAACAGGAGTCTTCACTAGATTTTGAAGAAAAATAACTCCCAAAGAAGCCTTCACCGGAGCTAATCCCGATATTGAACACTTTAGGATATTTGGGTGCCCAGTGTATTTTCATGTACCCAAAGAGAAGAGGTCCAAGCTAGACCCTTCAGGGAGAAAGGATACATTTATGGGATAACAATGAATCTTCGAAGACATATCAGATCTACATCCCTGGTCAGAGACAGATTGAGACAAGCAGAGATGTTGCCTTTGAAGAAGAGATAGCCTATCAAAGATCCAGAGAATCTCAGATGGAGATTGATAGTGAGACAATACCTTCTCCCCCTTCAGCAGTTCAGAGGGAGACATACATTATTCAAGCCGATCCAGTTGCTCCAGTTGATATGCCCAGAGATATTGCAGTAGGGCATAAAATGCCTACCTAGGCTCAACAAACTCTGTAGGAGGCAGAGGAACATACAAGCCCCTCAAGGACTTCCCGAGAGAGAAAAAGAGTTTTTCGAGCTACCTTTCAGCCATGAGCCACTTCATTGATTCTGAGCCTTCCTGTCATGGAGAAGCGACAGGTGAACATGTATGGCAAGATGCCATGACAAAATATTACCAATATATCGTAAAGAATGATGTATGAGATATTGTTTCGAGACCAGAAGGGAAGTCTGTGGTGACTTCCAAGTGGATCTATAAGATCAAGCATGCAACTAATGGAAGTGTTGAGAAATACAAAGTGAGATCTGTAGCCAGAGGATTCCCACAAACAGAGGGAGTTGTCTATGATGAGAAACTTGATCTAGTAAGCCTGATACACTTCCATCCATACTACCATCCATTAGTTGGAACTACATCAGATGGATATATTCTTGATGAGTTTGGGTTTCAACAAGAGTGTTGCTGATCCAAACCTATATTATTACATTGTTGGTGACAAGAGCCTGATTTTGATGACTTATTCGAGAAGCCGTGTTGTTGGATACAAAAAATCCTTGACTTATTATTTCGAGATGAAGGATCTGAGTATGATGAACTACTTCTTGGGAAAAGAAGTATGACAGAGGATTGATGAGATTTTTCCTGAGTCAAGAAAAATATACAGTAGGGATATTAAAGAAGTTCAGTATGACTACATGCAAATCCATGCCTACACCAATGGTGATGGATTTAAAGAAGATGAGTGATGTTGATTCAGGAGAGATTGATCCACACTTGTACAGACAGTTGATTGGATCCCTTATGTATCTGGTTAACACTAGACCTGATATATGCTATGCAGTGAATGTGCTTAGCTAGTTCATGAGCCAACCAAGACAGACTCACTGGATAGCAACAAAACATGTATTGAGATACCTACGAGGCACAGTTGGATATGGCCTAAGATATGCCTCCAGTGTAGACTTGAGCCTACATGGATATGTCGATGCAAATTGGGCAGGGAGTGCAGTGGACCGGAAGAGAACCTCCGGTTGTTGATTTACTTTAGGGTCTGCCATGGTTTCCTGGTGCAACAGAAAACAAAGCTCTATGGCATTGAGTATCACAGAGGCAGAGTACATAGCATTGAGTGTGGCAGTCCGCGAAGCAGTGTGGCTTCACAAACTTCTGACTGATTTATCCGATCATGAGATGGATCCTACTACTATCCATTGTGGTAACCAAAGCTGTGTGAATCTCTCTGAGAACCCTATGTTTCATGATAGATCGAAACGCGTCGAGATAAAATATCACTATATCAAAGACATGGTGCAGAGGAAAACAATACACGTGCAATACCTTTCTACCCATGAGCAGATTGCAGACATCTTCACCAAACTGCTTGCCAAGACGAAGTTCGAGTACTTCCGTGAGAGACTTGACCTGGTGGAGAATGCTTCCCTAGATGAGAGGGAGTGTTGATGATTACAGCTGCGTGAGACATCCTCCAGGACACAGACTGAGTGAGTCGACCTGAGAGAGAACCCATGAGTTGGGTGTGCCCATGAGATGGGTGTGTGGTTCTTCTCTGATACGGAGATGGAATGTTGTGTGCCCCTATGTAGCGAAGCCCATGAGTTGGGTGTGTGGTTCCTCTCTGAGACGAAGATGGAATGTTGTGTGCCCATGTGTGGGAGAGCCCATTAATTGGGTGAAATCATTCTGAGACATAGATGAAACGATGTATTGGCCTCCTTTGTGAAGAGGGTTGGGATGATGTGATACTCCAGATGATTCCCCTGTGTAATGCAGTGAGAAAGAGATCTGTTGGGTTGGACGTGCCTGTGGCTGAGCACAGGTGAACGTGATCCTAGTGGCTGAGCACAGATGAACGTGATCCTAGTGGATGAGCACTAGTGAGTGTGGTTCTCCTGTGAGATGTAGTGAGATAGAGATGTGGACATCCTTGTGGCTGAGCACATATGGATGTGCGCATATGCCTAAGCACTAGTGGGTGTATGCGATTCCTTGTTATATTGTACAAGAGTCAGACTTACTTGTAACCCTATTTGTGATGTAAAGGGTGTAGGTCAGCCCCACCATAAAGTGAAAGATAATTAATGTAAAAGATAAGTAATGTAAACGATAAGTAATATAGTAATTATTAACTATATTTTGAGTTATTGAGGTCGGCCCTATTGTGCCAATAAACATTATTGTTGATAGGTTCAGTCTAATATAAGTAAAGGTAAATTCCCCATTGTGGAATCATATCACAAGTGTGAGTTTGGAAATTTCAACAAACACTTGTTCTTGGGAAAAGTGTGCACCTCTCTTGGGCGCTAGTCTTCGAGGATTTGTGAGCACCCTTTTCTGTGCTAGGTTTATGGTGTGGGAGGTCTTTCTCTTGAAGAATATAACAAAGGATTGGTTGGGTTTTCTTCCCTTGTTGAGAAGGGTTTCCGAGGATACTTCTTGTGTACTTGTGCATGGTGTTTCTTCTTGTGATCTTGGTTGTTGCAACAAATTGTTTATGGTTTAAGTAAAATGCTAAAAATGGAATGAACTTCATGCTTAAACCTAGCTTATTGAAAAATCAACAAACCATTGCTTCATAAGGGGGGAGGATTGATACAGTTGGCTATTGGTGGCCACCCACCTATTCCAACTGGCTCCTCTTGTCTGTTTTTAGTTCAACACGTTATTATGTATTTCTTTGTAATTGTGGGTTCTACACTTCTGGGGCTATCTGAATCCCTACACATATTCTAAGTGGATATTGGTGGCCTCTCACCTAATCCAATTGGCTTATTTTGTATGTTTTCATGTCAACACATCTTGTTGTACTTCCAGGGCCGTTTTGGAGGCCTAAAGAATGTTTTTTTGGCTTGCCACAGTCAAGCTATAGACGGAGTCAGAGTTTGATGGCGGAATGTGTAATTCTCTGAAAGACCTTTCCAACGACCTAAAACGGAGGTCGTATGAAAAAGTTACGACCCCGAGAAGTTGAGGTACCAACTTAACCATAGGGGCCCACATGACTTTTGACGTTTCACCTCCTAGAGTTAGGTTTTTTGATGTCTAGGGTTTTTGCATTCACGAGTAATATAAAAAAGGCCTATAGAGCCTCATTGTAATTCATTCTGCTCAGATGGATGCACGTAGTAGCCACATCTCTTCTTAGAGATATCTACCACCATTCGAGCAAGTGTTTTAGTTCTGCGGTTTTACAGTTTCAACCTATTTCATTATTCAATAGAAGATATTGTTCACCTGATATCGCCCAATATCAAACTACGATTGATGATGACGTTAGCCAACCGATCCAAATTCTGAATGAAGTTGAGCTTGTCCCCCGGGGTCACTGGTCTGTAAACATTTGTAAGGAAGCCTGGCTTATTGGAGGCAATGAGTCGATATTCCGCTGAGATTGTCCATCTGTTGGTGAAGACGTTCTTGAGCAGCATGGTGTTGGGGTTCCAAAGGATGGCCAAGCCACTAACCGTGCCTTTGGAATCGATGGTCATCATTTTCCCTTGTTTCCAACATTTGGAGAGGATTTGATTCATTTCTTCCCCAACACATTTTGTTTCTTGAAGTAAAAGAATATCAGGTTGATCTGCTTACTACGACAGTTGAGACCGCGTATATTCCAAGAGATGAGCTTCATGATGAGGATGGAGAGGTGAGAGAGGGAAAGCTATCAGAGATGAGATGTATCTGACCCGAGTTTACCATGAAGTGATCGATTTCCTGTATGAGTTTCTAGGTGGATTTTCTTCCTCTTTTCCTCTCATCCTTCTGAGGCTTGTGTTGTTCTTTCTGTTGGATGCGCCAAGCCAGTGGTGGATCTGGTCGCAGATTCCACTAAGGAGTTTAGGAAGACTTTATGCACCTTGCGAAGCTGATCTGGAGGGATGGTGTACAGTTCCTACTTGTGATAGGCTTGTTATAAGTGCTCGAGGTGATCCAGGTGGATATTTGTGGCCACCCACCTTTTCGAACTGGCTCAAAACAATTTTCTGACAATATTGGCAATTTACTATTTTTAACAGTTTTAACTTCCAGGGCCATTTTGAGGGCCTAAATGAAGGTTTTTCAGGATGGAGCTTCTCAATGATAGCCAAAGGTATGAGTGAAACCCCAAAATAAAGCTCCTCGATGATACCTTTCCAATAGACTATCATACGCCTAAAACGGAGATCGTATGCAAAAGTTACGACCCCGGGAAGTTGATGTACTAACTTTCCCAAACGGGGCCCACATGACTTTTGGCGCTTCATCTCCTAGGGTTAGGTTTTTGGACGTCTAGGGTTTTTGGCATTCCTGTTTATTGTAAAAAGGCCTTCAGAGCTTCATTGTAAACATCTTCTTGCGAATGAGCGCAGTCGTCACATCTCTTCTCAGAGATAAGCCGCCACCATTCCAACATGCTTGTTTCCGCTGCATTTTACAGTTTTAGCTTATTTCCTTATTGAATAGAAAACCAATTTTACTTTATCTCTGTTATTTTGTGTTAAGCACCTGTTAATAATTTGTAGTCATTTCGTTTTGCTCATAAAATCCAGATCACGAGGTCTACTCCTGCCAGATCTTGGTCCTCTAGATACATTTCGGTGTCTCTGTCTTTGGGGTCAGAAGTTTCACCAGCTTTGGCGTGGGAAGAGGAAGAGGAGGGGATCTGCTCCAAGACAGGTGTGTTGGAAGGGTTGTTTTTTGCATTGTTGTGGGTTGTTGTTCCTTAAGGAGGTAGCTACGGCTCGTCCATATCTTCTGGAAGTTGTTGAAGGACGTCGAAGGAGTTGTTGGAGGGGGGTTCTTTGTTGGCTGTTTGCACAGTTTTCTTGGCTGTTTGGCGTCGTCTTGTCGCTACCTGGGTGAAGCCGTCCCTTGATTTGGTTGCTTCAAGATTATCGACCTTGCTTTCGACAATGTTGAGAGGGAATTCTCTGAAAAGATGCCCGTGCTCGTGGCATTTTCTTCTTCAGAATGGTATGTGCTCATAGTCAATAGTTTGAGACTAGTCCTCATCATGGTATTCCAGGGCTATGGAACCAGGGAGGGGCTTCGAGATGTTGAGATAGACACAAATGCGAGCGTAAGAGGTATACCTTCTATGCTTAGTCGCCTCTGAGGATTTGACGTAGGCCTCAATGGTGTTTCCTATGCCTGCCAGGATCTCTTCCAACAAGAACTCCCGTGGTAGGGAGTATAGACGGATCCATACCGAGGCGTGTGCAAAGTCTTCTTTTTCAGGGCTAGTCTTCTCCGTCTAGAAGTGCAGAAGAGGCCAACTGAATTGAAGAAATAGGGTCCTCCATCAAATATGTGATTTTGATCTTCTAAGTTATGGAAGATGATGGTAAAGAAGCCCTTGAAGCCTAGCTGTAGGTCAAAGTGTCCTTTAGGTTTCCACCAATGTTGTATCCATTTGACAAGCTCGCGTTCAGAGGGCCATAAGCCTAGGAATTTTCCTACCAGCGTGTAGACCCTCATGTATTGTTTATGTTCTTTGATGCGGGGTGTGCTGATCACATATTTTGGTGCTAGTGGTGCTTGAGGTATGCATTTACTAGGTTCCCAAGGACGTGTTGTTTTCACTGGAATAGGTCCCGTGTCAATCTCCATTTCTTTTCCTTTAGCAGCACCTTCGAAAAAGATTTGTGAACGTTGGTCCGGTGGTGTCTCGAAGGATGGTCGGCGGAAACCTCCACCAGAAGGTTCCTAGGCCACGGCCTTGCGGTAGAAGGCGCCTCACGACCCCTCTTCATTGGGGATCATGTCTTGCCCCGCCTAGGGCGGCGGAAGGGAGTAGTAGGTAGCCAAGGAGCCTAAACCCTAACAAAACAACTAGTTAGCCAATAAAAAAAATTACAACTGAGAAATCAAAACAGATAAAGCCATTGACATAATGTAAAAAGATTGATGTTTTGCCTGTTTGAGGCACTCCATTTTTTGTTGTTTTATAGATAGCAAGCTGAGTTTCATGCACAGCCAAAAAAGTGTATCTGGTCCTGGTGAAATTACACCCGGCTAATCTCTGTCCCTGTCATGTCTTGTACGTAGAGTCTTAATACCCACTGGTCTGTGTGTATATATATATATATATATATATATATATATATATATATATATATTACAAAATAATGCAGCAGCCGAAGAGGATCTTGCGTTCCCATGAACTCCTTTAGGGACATATCTCACCTCATGACACGAGCTGCATCATACACAAGGTCGATCGATCGATCACTCGCATGTCCTTCGGTCCCTTCTGTAGCGGCAAGGTTCCTTCACTGTAGGGCTTGCATGATCGGGCTAGATTGATTGGACTGACCTGCCGAAGGTCCTGAACCAGAATGCGACAGACTTCCGAGGCTTGTACCCGATGGCTTGTTCACAACCGAGATGTAAGAAGAAACCATCCCTAAGAGCCTGCACAACGATTTTGAAAACAAATCGCAGAGTTCTCGGGGAAGTATTCTCTGACTACGCTCCGTATGAATATCATGGTCGCCAAAATAGGACCCCAAATTGGACCAGACCTTCATTTTCATTAAACCCTAGAAAAAATATCAAAACAGAAACATTAAAATCCTGGTACCTCAGAGGAACTCGGCCGGGCGATTTGAAGGATCTTCCAGTGGGATAAGAAAGGGTCGAGAAATTAAAGCAAAAATTCTTTTTGGACGACGTTTCAATTGTTTACTGCTACCTGCCAAACTCCTTGTTGGATGGTCATGTACTACTTTTCTTTTTCCTTTTCCGCGTGACTGTGATTTTAAAGAAGAGCATCAGTGATCTGGAATGATGTTGATGTATAAATGGAAAATACATTGTAAGAAACTGAATCGACCTCTGTACTTCTTGGAGATCTGGTATATGGAGGAAAGGAGCCCCTCCCAGGAGTTGTTCTGAAGAGCTTTATTAATGAGTGGAATGCCAAGGTATTTGGACGGAAGGGAGCTACGCGTGAAGCTCAGTATATTGGTAATATGAAGCTGAACAGGTATAGGGGTGTTAAAAAATAAATTCCTGAGGCTGCGCAGAAAGTTTGCAGGATACAAAGAATGTGCAGGGCTTCACGGACGGTGGGGGAGCTCAACATTAGGGTGTCATCAACAAATTGGATATGGGAGATTGGGGGATTAATGCCATGAAGGGGGAGTCCAGCTAGAGACTTATCAATTAGGGAATCTTTGATGAAGCAGATGAGCCCTTCTACCATGATGATGAAAAGGAAGGGGGAAAATGGGTCCCCTTTCCGTATTCCACGAGAGGGCGAGAAGGGGCGGGAAGGAACACCGTTGATCAAAATGGAGAAGAAAGCTGAAGAAGTGAGATTTAGAATCCAATCCACCCAGTCCGTAGCAAAGCCAAAAGCAAGAAGAACTGATTTCATGTAAGCCCAGTTGAGTTTATCAAAAGCTTTGGAAAGATCTAACTTTAATAACATACCTGGAGTACCCGTGCTCTGAAGAGAGTGTATGACTTCATGGGAAAGAATGACGATGTCGAGAATTTTTCTGCCTTCAACGTACCCTGACTGCTCGGGGGAAATGATGAGGGGTAGGAGCGGTTTGAGGTGTTAGGCGATTACTTTTGTTAACATCTTATAGATTACATTGCAAAGAGCAATTGGTCTAAACTGTTTAGGATGAGTGACTTGTTCTTCTTTGGGAATGAGGGTTAGGAAAGTGGCATTAAGAGCAGGGAGAACCTGACCAGAGATGTGAGAATCCTCGATGATGTCCCAAACTTCCTCCCGAATCATGGGCCAACAGAAGTGAAAGAAGTCCGTCATGAAGCCGTCCAGACCTGGAGCTTTGCCTTCGGGGTGTGTTGCAGGGCTAGGTATACTTCTTCAATCGTGATTGGTCTGGATAGAGCTTCATTTTGCTCTCGAGTTATGAGATTGGGATGTGCTGGGTGATCTTTTCTACGTCGGGGGATCTGTCAATATGGGGTTCAGACAACAGATCTTGGTAATAAGAGACCAGTTCCTGCTCGAGATCTTCATGTTTTTGGAGAGTTTGTTCTTGCTCCGTGACTAGGTGCGTAATGCGATTTTTGTGTCTGCGTTGGATTGTCGCTCGATGGAAGAACTTGGTGTTTCGTTCCCCTTCTTGAAGCCATTGTATTCAGGATTTTTGCCTCCACAAGACTTCCACTTGAGACCGCCTTTCTTCCAACTGTTGTTTGAGTAGAGTTTCCTGCGCTTTGAGATCCTCTGTGAGGCCGTGTGATCCAGTTGGCTATTGGTGGCCACCCACCTATTCCAACTGGCTCCTCTTGTCCGTTTTTAGTTCAACACGTTCTTCTGTACTTCTTTGTAATTGTGGGTTCTACACTTCTAGGGCTGTCTGAAGCCTTAAACATCTTCCAGGTGGATATTGGTGGCCTCTCACCTAATCCAACTGGCTTATTTGGTATGTTTTCATGTTAGCACACCTTGTTGTACTTCCAGGGCCGTTTTGGAGGCCCAAACAATGTTTTTTTTTTGGCTCGCCACAGACAAATTGTAGACTAGGTAAAAGTTTGATGGCAGAATGTGTAGTTCTCTGAAAGACTTTTCCAACGGGCTATCATGCACCTAAAACGAAGGTCGTATGCAAAAGTTACGACCCCGAGAAGTTGAGGTACCAACATACCCATAGGGACCCACATGACTCTTGACGTTTCACCTCCTAGTGTTAGGTTTTTGGATGTCTAGGGTTTTGGAATTCATGAGTAATATAAAAAAGGCCTCTAGAGCCTCATTGTAATTCATTCTACTCAAACGGATGCACGTAGCAGCCACATCTCTTCTCACAGATAGGTCCCACCATTCGAGCAAGTGTTTTAGTTCTGCGATTTTACAGTTTTAGCCTATTTCATTATTCAATAGAAGATATTGTTCATTGGATATCTGTGTTATTGTTCACATCTTTGTGTTTATTGTATTTAGTTTGTTAATCGGTTTGTTCTTCTCCTAAATCCGGATCAGTGGTATCAGAGCGGTCTGCTCTTCATTTATTTTTCTTTGTGCATGTCCCCGATAAGATCTGGGTACAAGAAGTTGGGACTCAAACCAATCGAGCCATTGCAAAATCGACCGCACCGAGCTCGACAACAACCCATGGGGGACGAAAAGAAAGATGATGGAGCAGGACATCCTATTGAAATGTTGCTTGAGGAAGCCCTCGTGCAACAAAGGAACGAAATGAGGGACAACTTCGCGTAGATCCTTCGACGACTGCCTAGAAGAGAATCATCTTCATCAAGCGGCCATGCAACCCCCTTCAAGGTACAAGTAAATTTTGATATTCTATTATTTGAAGGACTGATAGATGCAGATGCTATAGATAAATGGTTGAATTTTATCGAAGGGTATTTTTTGGTCCACAATTTTTTCGATAGGGAAAAGATCACTTTTTCACTCCTTAAGGTCGTTCCCCATGTTAAAGATTGGTGGGATACTTACTCTGAGCAAAGGGCCGTAAAGGAATCTGCAATGTTTGTGGTGGCCCCTACATTGGATTCCTTCTGGGACGCCATTAAATAACAATACTACCCTGTTGGAAGCTACGAGGACCAGTACACCAGATGGACCACCCTATGTCAAGAAAGGGACCAGGCAGTACCAGATTTCACCAATAGTTTCCATACCTTGCGCACCAAATTGGGTATCAAAGACTCTGAGTGTCATCTGGTGCTCAAATACTGTAATTGTTTGCATAGATACATTCAAATAGAAATGGAGTTTCTGGACATCACCTCATTGGGCACGACTTATAAATACGTTGTCAAGATTGAGCATAAATTTAAGAATAAAAGGCGAGAGTTTGGATCTGCAAACTCCTCACAACAGAAGCAGGACAAAGGCAGCCCCAACCCACACAACAAGGGACCAAGTCGAGATGGCCACCCTTGGGACAACTAGTCCAAGCTGCAACACAAGAAGGGCAATGAGAAGACGAAGGAAGACACGATAAAATGGTGTGAGTACCATAAAATCCCTTAGCACAACACCGAAGAATGTCGCTCCAAGTAGTCACTCATGGATGAACTGAAGGCTTTCGAGTCAGAGGCCGATTCTGATTCCAAATCAAATCATGAAGGAGGGAAGCAGATTATCGATGTTGAACCCAGTGCCACTGTCGCTACCACCAAAGTCTGGCCAAGCGAACCAGAAGAACGAGAGGAAGGGGAACACCTCTTTCACTCGCAGATGTGGGTAAAGGGGGCTCCACTTCATTTCATTGTCGATAGCAGTAGTAAGAAGAACCTGATTTAAGTAGAGGTTGTCAAGCGACTCGACCTGCCAACCACACCACACCCGCAACCCTACACCATCGGCTAGCTTCGCCAAGGAAGAGATATTCGTGTCAACCAACAATGTCGTCTGCCCTACGACATCAAGCCTTTCAAAGATGAGGCACTGTGTGATATTGCTCCCCTTGAAGTTTGTGATGTTCTTTTAGGACAACCATATTTGTGGAAGCGCCATGTTGTGTATGCGTCTAGACCCCGCAGTGCTATTATTACCTCGGGTAGACAATTGCAGAGGATACCAGAGGTAGCGCCGCCTATTGCTATTTCTTTAATCTCTGCTAAGCAATGCAGTAAGGTCATTTCATAGACCGGGAAGTTCGTCTTCTTTGTGATCCATGATCACAGTAAGCAGAAGGTTGCCGCCACATCCGTGGCCTCTACACAGAGCCTCTCTTTGCAGCAAAAGCAAGTGGACATGATCATGGAAGAATACAGAGACATCTTCTCCTCACCTATAAGGATACCGAGACACTGCCAAGTCAAGCATCCAATTGATCTTACCCCCGACGCACCTCTACCTAATGGATCAGTCAATCGTCGCTCGCTGATGGAAAATGATGAAATCAGGCGTTAGATCCAAGAGCTTCTTCAAAAGGGGCACATCAGACCCAATTTCTCCCATTGCGGAAGCCCGATTGTACTGGTGTAGAAGAAGGACAAGACTTGGCGAATCTGCATTGATTACAGAGCCTTAAACAAAATCAGAGTCAGGAGTCGGTACCCAATTCCCAAGATTGATGACTTTCTTGACCAACTCAAAGGGGCAAAGTTCTTCAACAAGATTAACCTAAAGTATGGCTACAACCAGGTTCCCATCGAACCAACTGATGTATGAAAGACAACCTTCAAATCTAAAGAAGGTCTCTTCGAATGGCTAGTCATTCCCTTTGGATTAACAAATGCACCAACCACTTTTATGAGGTTGATGGATGATGTATTGAGACCCTTCATCAACTCCTTTTTGGTGGTATATTTGGATGACATCCTCATCTTCAACATAACGTGGGAGGAGCACATGCGACATATTCAACAGGTTTTGAGCACTCTGCGCCAACACAAGCTATATGCCAACTTGGAAAAATGCTCTTTTAGCATGGATAGGGTCCAATACTTGAGCTACATTGTTGATGAGCATGGGGTACATGTTGATCCAGCTAAGATCCAAGTCATCCGTGACTGGCCAGCCCCGACCACACTGATCGAGCTTTGGAGCTTCTTGAGACTAGCCAACTTCTACCGACGGTTCGTGTTGGGATTCTCCCATATTGCATGGGCCCTCAGCCAAGTGACCAAGGGTAGTGGCAGGGCCAAGTTCGAGTGGGGGAAGGAACAACAATGAGCATTTGATGATTTGAAGCATCGCTTGTGCTCAGTTCCAATACTCTCCTTGCCCGATATGAAACAAACGTTCTAGATTGAGACTGATGCATCTGACTATGCTGTGGGCATAGTTCTCACTCAACACGGTCATTCGATGGCATACCATAGCGAGACACTCTCATATACTGTCCGAAAATACCCCACCTATGACAAGGAAATGTATTCCATTGTACAACCCTGTCGTCAATGGAAAGATTACATTTTGGGAAAGGAGACGATCATACACACTAATCACAAGTCTCTGTAGTTCATACAAACACAGGGGAAATTGCAGAACGACCGCCATGAGAAGTGGTCCACCTACTTGTAGCAGTTCCATCTCAACATCAAGTATAAGACATGTATCTCAAATCGTGTCGTCGACTGCCTCAATCGACTTCCTGTGGCTGCACTAACCACTGTGCTCCATTCCTGTGGACATGAAGCATTTGAGTGGCCCCAACTGTATCAACAAGATCCAGACTTCGCCACCACCTATCAGCTCTTGGGTACATGCACAATTGTCACCGAATTTCTTATTCAGGACAGACAATTATGCCACATGGGCTATCTCTGTGTTGCTACAAGCAAGCGTGAAAAACTAATTTTGGAATCCTACTACATTCAGATGGCAGGACATTTTGGCATGGAGAAAACTGTGGTCGTTCTTCAGAAACATTTTTATTGGCCAAAACTTCGACAGGATGTCAGCAAGTATATCAGATCTTGCACTGTCTGTGCCATTGTTAAGCCAACCATAAAGAAGCAAGGCTTATACACCCCTCTTCCTACTCTCGAGAAGCCTTGGGAATCCATCTCAATGGATTATATGTCTGGCCTTCCGTCCACCAAACAAGGAAATGACTGCATAATTGTGGTCGTTGATCGGTTTTCAAAGATGGCCATCCTGACAACCCGCAAGAAGAATATCACAGCGGAAGATACTGCCAAGATCTTCTTCGAACTAGTGTGGGTCTACTTTGGGATACGACAGATCATCATCTCCGACTGGGACAATAGGTTCCTCAACACATTTTTGTCGAGTCTTTGGTCACTGTTGGACACCAAGCTCACAAAATCCACTACTTTCCACCCCCAAACAGAGGACCAAACAAAGGTTGTTAATCGAATGTTTGTGCACATCCTACGCATGTACAACTCTAAGCATCCACATACATGGGACGAGAGTCTCCCCTATGTTCAACACAATTAAAACAGAGCTCTCCATAGCTCCACCAAACATAGCCATTTTAGGTGGGGCTGTGATTCCAACCCTTGGGATCCATTGATGTTGCACTTCCTCTTGCCACCACACAAACAAACTCTTCCCACGTTCAATCTGCGATCGACAAATCCACCAGAATCATTGAGCAGATTCAACACATCCGCCAACAGGTCTAGGAGATTTTGCAAAAATCCAATGCTAAGTACAAGCAACACCATGACCAACACAGGGTACCACACTAGTTTCAGGTTGACGACAAAGTCTGGTTACATTTGCAGAAGGAGTGTCTCACAGGGCCCCATCGGAAGCTCCACCCACTTCATTATGGGCCTTACACTATCACCAAGGCTGTGGGTATTAGTGCTTTTGAGCTCAAAACTCCACCCTTTCTTGGCCTGCACCCAGTGTTCAATGTGGACCTCATTCGACCATATTTTCCACCATTATTGGACACCTCAGAGATCGGAGAACAACTGACACCCATATAGCTCAACCCCGACTGCATGGAACAAGCATCCACTAATTAGATAGTGGACACACAGGTCAAGGGCACTCACCAACAGAGGATCCAGATCCAGCTTTATCAGGTTGTCAAGGCAGGGCAACTCCTACAACAAGGCAAGTGGCTCAGCTGGGGCCAAATCCAACAGAAGTTTCCTCACCTGATGGGGGTACTCAAGTCAATGGAGACCATGTTGATGATTAGAGATGCGTGAGACATCCTCTAGGACACAGACTAAGTGAGTCAACTTGAGAGATAGCCCATGATATGGGTGTGTAGTTCCTCTCTGAGATGAAGATGGAATGTTGTGTGCCCCTATGTAGGGAAGCCCATGAGCTGGGTGTGTGGTTCCTCTCTGAGATGAAGATGGAATGTTGTGTTCCCCTGTGTGGGGAGGCCCATGAGTTGGGTGAAATCGTTCTGAGACAAAGATGAAATGATGTATTGGCCTCCTCTGTGCAGAGAGTTGAGATGATGTGATACTCCAGATGATTCTCATGTGTAACACAATGAGAAAGAGATCTGCTGAGTTGGACGTGTCTGTGGTTGAGTACATGTCAACGTGATCCTAGTGGCTGAGCACTAGTGAGTGTGGTTCTCCTGTGAGACGCAGTGAGATAGAGATGTGGACATCCTTATGGTAGAGCATAGATGCATGTGCCCCTAGTGGATGAGCACTAGTGGGTGTATGAGATCCCTTGCTATATTGTACAAGAGTCAGACTTACCTGTAACCCTATTTGTAAGGGTACAGGTCGGCCCCACCATAAAGTGAAAGATAATTAATGTAAAAGATAATTAATATAGTAATTATTAATTATATTGTGAGTTATTGAGGTCAGCCCTGTTGTGCCAATAGACACTATTGTTGATAGGTTCAGTCTAGTATAAGTAAAGGTAAATTCCCCATTAAGGAATCATATCACAAGTGTGAGTTTGGAAATTATAGCAAACACTTGTTCTTGGGAAAAGTGCACACCTCTCTTGGGCGCTAGTCTTCTAGGGTTTGTGAGCACCATTTTGTGTGCTAGGTTTATGGTGTGGGAGGTCTTTCTCTTGAAGAATATAGCGAAGGATTGGTTGGGTTTTCTTCCCTTATTGAGAAGGGTTTCCCATGATACTTCTTGTGTACTTGTGCATGGTGTTTCTTCTTGTGATCTTGGTTTCCGCAACAAATTGTTTATGGTTTAAGTAAAATGCTAAAAATGGAATGAACTTCATGCTTAAACCTAGCTTATTGAAAAATCAACATGGTTTCAGAGCATAGGTCTTGAATAACCCTTGCACAAGCATTTAAAGCTAAGCCGTCCTTCTATTCTGTAGTTCCGTACGACCTCTAAGGTTTGCTACAATTCCGTATGACCCTCCTTTTCTAGAGTGTTTCAGCCCCTAAAACTTGGACATTGAGGCAAATTTTCACATAGGAGAGTATGCCCTTCTCCAACGCATCTCCAGATACTCTCAGAGTGAAATTTCGAGCATTTTGAAATTTTGGCCCTAGGGTTTTGCAATTTTCTGCAGAATTTTGGCTTTAGGGTTTCTGCAGCTCATTGAAGGAGCCTTTTAAGCTCACCAATATTCCTGTGACATTCTTAAGGCTTATTGTTGGCAGTCATAATCCCAACAAAACCTAAAAGTGTTAGCCTAGCCTAGCCGTTAAGTTTTCTAGCTCAGTTGACAAGGGTTTGTGAAGACTCTAAAAATATGATGAACATAATCATCATGGAAGACAAGCCTGGTGGATCAAACAAACTCAGTTCCTGAAAGCCAAGACTTCAAGGAGATGAAGACATCAACATACCAGCACCCTCGGGAAGGTTAACAACAAAAGGAAGATGGTTATACTTCAAACTTCAGAGGGAGTCTAAACTATTTGAGAAGGAGGAAGAACAAAACCATCATTGAGGCAACCAATGCAATAATGCATGATCATAATCTTTTTATGATTATATGGGAAGAAGCATGCATGACACAGTATATTTTCAGAACATGAGTCTTCACCATATTTTGACGAAACATAACTCCCGAAGAAGCCTTCACCGGAGTGAAGCTCGAGATTGAAGACTTCAAGATATTTTGGTGCCCAATGTATTTTCATGTACCCAAAGAGAAGAGGTCCAAGCTAGACCCTTCAGGGAGAAATGATACATTTATGGGATAACAATGAATCTTCGAAGACATATCAGATCTACATCCCTGGTCAGAGATAGATTGAGACAAGCATAGATGTTTCCTTTGAAGAAGAGATAGCCTGTCAAATTTCCAGAGAATCTCAGAGGGAGATTGACAGTGAGACAATACCTTCTCCCCCTTCAGTAGTTCAAAGGGAGACATACATTATTCAAGCCGATCCAATTGCTCCAATTGATATGCCCAGAGATATTGCAGTAGGGAATAAAAGGCATGCCTAGGCTCGACAAACTCTGCAGGAGGCAGAGGAACATACAAGCCCCTCCAGGCACATCCTGAGAGAGCAAAAAAGATTTTCGAGCTACCTTTCAACCATGAGCCACTGCATTGATTCTGAGCCTTCTTGTCATGGAGAAGCGACATGTGAACATGTATGGCGAGATGCCATGATAGAAGAATACCAGTATATCTTTAAGAATGATGTATGATATATTGTTTCAAGACCAGAAGGGAAGTCTGTGGTGACTTCCAAGTGGATCTATAAGATCAAGCATGCATCTCATGGAAGTGTCGAGAAATACAAAGCGAGATATGTAGCCAGAGGATTCCCACAAACAGAGGGAATTTCTATGACGAGACACTTGATTCAGTAAGCCCGATACACTTCCATCTGTACTACCATCCATGAGTTGGAAACTACATCAAATGGATGGTTTCTTGATGAGTTTGGGTTTCAACAAGAGTGTTGTTGATCCAAACCTATATTATTACATTGTTGGTGAAAAGAGCCTGATTTTGATGACTTATTCAAGAAGCCGTGTTGTTTGATACAAGAAAGCCTTGACTTCTGATTTCGAGATGAAGTATCTGAGTATGATGCACTACTTCTTGGGACAAGAAGTATGACAGAGGATTGATGAGATTTTTCCTGAGTCAAGGGAAATATACAGTGGGGATATTAAAGAAGTTCATTATGACTAAATGCAAATCCATGCCTACACCAATGGTGATGGATTTAAAGAAGATGAGTGATGCTGAGTCATGAGAGATTGATCCACACTTGTACACACAGTTGATTGGATCCCTGATGTATCTAGTTAACACCATACCTGATATATGCTATGTAGTGAATGTGCTTAGCCAGTTCATGAGCCAACCAAGACACACTCACTGGATAGCAACAAAACATGTATTGAGATACCTACGAGGCACAATTGGATATGTCCTAAGATATGCCTGCAGTGTAGACTTGAGCCTGCAGGGATATGCCGATGCAGATTGGGCAGGGAGCGTAGTGGACTGGAAGAGCACCTTCGGTTGTTGATTTACTTTAGGGTCTGCCGTGGTTTGCTGGTGCAGCATGAAACAAAGCTTTGTGGCATTGAGTACCGCAGAGGAAGAGTACATAGCATTGAGTGTGGTAGTCCGCGAAGCAGTGTGGCTTTGCAAACTTTTGACTGATTTATTCGATCATGAGATGGATCCTACTACTATCCATTGTGATAACCAGAGTTGTGTGAAGCTCTGTGAGAACCCTGTGTTTCATGATAGATCGAAACATGTGGAGATAAAATATCACTACATCATAGACATGGTGCAGAGGAAAACAATACACGTGCAATACCTTCCTACCCATGAGCAAATTGCATACATCTTCACCAAACTGCTTGCCAAGATGAAGTTCGAGTACTTCCATGAGAGACTTGGCCTGGTGGAGAATCCCTCCCTAGCTGAGAGGGAGTGTTGATGATTACAGCTGCGTGAGACAACCTCCAAGACACATACTGAGTGAGTCGACCTGAGAGAGAGCCCATGAGATGGGTGTGTGGTTCCTCTTTGAGACAAAGATGGAATGTTGTGTGCCCCTATGTAGGGAAGCCCATGAGTTGGGTGTGTGGTTCCTCTCTGATACAAAGATGGAATGTTGTGTGCCCATGTGTGGGGAAGCCCATGAGTTGGGTGAAATCATTTTGAGACAAAGATGAAATGATGTATTGGCCTCCACTGTGTAGAGAGTTGAGATGATGTGATACTCCAGATGATTCTACTGTGTAATGCAGTGAGAAAGAGATCTACTGAGTTTGATGTGCCTGTGGCTGAGCACAGGTGAACGTGATCCTAGTGGTTGAGCACTAGTGAGTGTGGTTCTCCTGTGAGATGTAGTAAGATAGAGATGTGGACATCCCTGTGGTTGAGCACAAATGGATGTGCCCCTAGTGGCTGAGCACTAGTGGGTGTATGAGATCCCTTGCTATATTGTACAAGAGTCAGACTTACCTGTAACCCTATTTGTGATGTAAAGGCTATAGGTCGGCCCCACCATATAGTGAAAGATAATTAATGTAAAAGACAATTAATATAGTAATGATTAATTATATTGTGAGTTATTGAGGTCGGCCTTGTTGTGCCAATAGACACTACTGTTGATAGGTTCAGTCTAATATAAGTAAAGGTAAATTCCCCACCGAGGAATCATATTGCAAGTGTGAGTTTGGAAATTTCAGCAAACACTTTTTCTTGGGAAAAGTGTGCACCTCTCTTGGGCGCTAGTCTTCTAGGGTTTGTGAGCACCCTTTTGTGTGCTAGGTTTATGGTGTGGGAGGTATTTCTCTTGAAGAATATAACAAAGGATTGGTTGGGTTTTCTTCCCTTGTTGAGAAGGGTTTCCCATGATACTTGTTGTGTACTTGTGCATGGTGTTTCTTCTTGTGATCTTAGTTGCTGCAACAAATTGTTTATGGTTTAAGTAAAATGCTAAAAATGAAATGAACTTCATGCTTAAACCTAGCTTATTGAAAAAATCAACAGACCATTGCTTCCTAAGGGGGGATGATTGATCGAGTTGGCTATTGGTGGCCACCCACTTATTCCAACTGGCTCCTCTTGTCCGTTTTTAGTTTAACACATTCTTCTGTACTTCTTTGTAATTGTGGGTTCTAAACTTCTGGATCCCTACACATCTTCCAGGTGGATATTGGTGGCCTCTCATCTAATCCAATTGGCTTATTTTGTATGTTTTCATGTGAGCACATCTTGTTGTACTTCTAGGGCCATTTTGGAGGCCTAAACAATGTTTTTTGACTCACCATAGTAAAAATGTAGAGAAATTTAGAGTTTGATGGCAGAATGTGTAGTTCTCTGAAAGACCTTTCCAACGGGCTATCATGCGCCTAGAACGGAGGTCGTATGAAAAAGTTACGACCCCGGGAAGTTGAGGTACCAACTTACCCATAGGGGCCCACATGACTTTTGACGTTTCACCTCATAGGGTTAGGTTTTTGGATGTCTAGGGTTTTGGCATTCATGAGTAATACCAAAAAGGCCTCTAGAGTCTCATTGTAATTCATTCTTCTCAGACGAATGCACGTAGCAGTCTCATCTCTTCTCAGAGATAACTACCACCATTCGAGCAAGTGTTTTAGTTCTGAGTTTTTACAGTTTCAGCCTATTTCATTATTGAATAGAAGATATTGTTCACTGGATATGTGTGTTATTCTTCATATCTCCGTGTTTATTGTACTCAGTCTGTTAATCAGTTCGTTCCACTCCTAAATTCGGACCACCGTGATTCTTGATATGTATCTGTATGAGCTTCATTTGATTGTTCAGGTTTTTCTAGGCTTCAAAAATATTCTCGAAGTTCTCTTTGTTCCAAAGCTTAAGGCTTTCCTTAAAGTTTTTCAGTCATTGTTGAAAACAGAACATTTTGGAACCATGTGAGATGGCGGCTTCCCTCCACCATTTTGGAGCTAGAGCTTGGAATTCCAGGTGGTCGAGCCAGAAACGCTCAAAGCTAAAGGGATTTTGTCTAGGAGAGCCAGAGATATCTAGTGAGAGTTGTATAGGCTAGTGTTCAGAGCCTGAGGTGTCCAAGATGCTAGCGCTCATCGTTAGGATGTCCATGAAGAGGGTTTCTGAAACGAGGAACGATCCAGATGACATGCAACCTGTTGGGAGCCCGAACGCTGGTTTGACGAGGTGAAAAGACCATTTTGGGTTTCCAGATCTATGAGACCGAGCTTGTCGATCAAAGCTTGAAAGTGCCCACTTTCCGCCTCGAGTCTGCGAGTGCTGCCCCTTTTTTCTTCTAGGTGGAATACCATATTGAACTCCCCCTCCAATATCCAACTACGATCAATGATGAGGTTAGCCAGCTGATCCATATTCTGTATGAAGTTGAGCTTGTCCACCGAGGTGGCTGGTTTGTAAACATTTGTAAGGAAGCCTGGCTTATTGGAACCAATGAGTCGATATTCCGCTGAGATTGTTCATCTGGTGGTGAAGAAGTTCTTGAGAAACACAGTGTTGGGGTTCCAAAGGATGGCCAAGCCACCAGTCACGCGTTTGGAATCGATGGTAATCATTTTCCCCTGTTTCCAACATCTGGAGAGGATTTGATTCATTTCTTCCCCATCACATTTTGTTTCTTGAAGTAAAAGAATATCAGGTTGATGTGCTATGATATGATCTCGTAGAATCCTTTGCTTACTACGACCGTTGAGACCGCGTATATTCCAAGAGATGAGTTTCATGATGAGGATGGAGGGGTGAGACAGGGAAAACTATCAAAGATGAGATGTATCTGACCCGAGTTTACCATGAAGTGACTGATTTCCTGTATGAGTTTATGGGTGGATGTTCTTCCTCTTTTCTTCTCATCCTTCTAAGGCTTGTGTTGTTCTTTTTGTTGGATGTGTCGGATGCCCAAGCTAGTGGTGGATATGGCCATAGATTCTGCTGAGGAGTTTAGGAAGACTTTATGCACCTTGCGAAGCTGATATGGAGGGATGGTGTACAGTTCCTACTTGCGATAGGCTTGTTCTAAGTAATCAAGGTCTACTCCCGCCATATATTTGTCCTCGAGATACATTTCGGTGTCTCCGTCTTCGGGGTTAGAAGCTTCGCCAAATTTGGCGTGGGAAGTGGAAGAGGAGGGGATCTGCTCCAAGACAGGGGTGTTGGAAGGGTTGTTTTTTGCATTGTTGTGTGTTGTTGTTCCTTGAGAAGGTAGTTGCGGCTCGTCCATATCTTTTGGAAGTTGCTGAAGGATGTCAAAGGAGTTGTTAGAGGGGGGTTCTTTGTTAGCTATCTGCATAGTTTTCTTGGCTATTTGGCGTCATCTTCCCGCTACCTGGGTGAAGTCGTCCCTTGATTTGTTTGCTTCAAGATTATCAGCCTTGCTTTCGACAATGTTCAGAGGGCATTCTCTGAAAAGATGCCCATGCTCGTGACATTTTCTACATCGGAATGGTATGTGCTCATAGCCAATAGTTTGAGACCAGTCCTCATCATGGTATTCCAGGGATATGGAACCAGGGAGGGGCTTCGAGATGTTGAGATAAACACAGATGTGAGCGTAAGAGGTATACCTTCTCTGCTTAGTCGCCTTTGAGGATTTGACGTAGGCCCCAATGGTGTTTCCTATGCCTGCCAGGATCTCTTCCAGCCATAACTCCTATGGTAGGGAGTATAGACGGATCCATACTAGGGTGTGTGCAAAGTCTTCTTTTTCAGGGCTAAACTTCTCCGTTCAGAAGCACAGGAAGAGGCCGATTGAATTGAAGAAATAGGGTCCTTCGTCAAATATGCAATTTCGATCTTCTAGGTTATGGAAGATGATGGTAAAGAAGCCCTTGAAGCCTAGCTGTAGGTCAAAGTGTCCTTTAGGTTTCCACCAATGTTGTATCCATTTGACAAGCTTGCGTTCAGAGGGCCATCAGCCTAGGAATTTTCCCACCAGTGCGTAGTCCCTCATGTATTGTTTCTGTTCTTTGATGCGGGGTGTGGTGATCACATATTTTGGTGCTAGCGGTGCCTGAGGTATGCATTTACTAGGTTCCCAAGGATGTGTTGTTTTCGCTGGAACATGTCCTGTGTCAATCTCCATTTCTTTTCCTTTAGCAGCACCTTCGAAGAAGATTTGTGAACGTTGGTTCGATGGTGGCTCGAAGGACGGTCGACAAAAACCTCCACTAGAAGGTTCCTGCGCCACGACCTTACGGTAGGAGGTGCCTCGTGGCCCCTCTTCATTGGGGATCATGTCTTGCCCTGCTTGAGGCGGCAGAAGGGAGTAGCAGGTAGCCAAGGAGCCTAAACAATAAGTTTACTCAACTACATTTGAAATTCCCTACGAGGTATTCATGTTATTATCGAATATTAGTTGATTTTGTTTTTATAAATCATAGAAAATAACCAAATAAACAATCAAATTTCACCCATCTTTCTACAAAAATTATCCATCTCTTAGAAAGATATTCATGAGGAACCCACTGCCAGCATTCAACAAAGCAACTAGTTAGCAACTAAAAAAATTGCAACTAAGAAATCAAAACAGATGAAGTCATTGACATAATGTACAAAGATTGATGTTTTACCTGTTTGAGGCACTCCATTTTTGTTGTTTTATAGATAGCAAGCCGAGTTTCTTGCACAGCCAAAAAGTGTTTCTGGTCCTGGTGAAATTACACCCGGCTAATGTCTGTCCATTTTTGTTGTTTTATAGATAGCAAGCTGAGTTTCATGCATAGCCAAAAAGTGTTTCTGGTCCTGGTGAAATTACACCCGGCTAATGTCTGTCCCTGTCATGGCTTGTACGCTGAGTGTTAATACCCACCGGTCTGTATATATATATATATATTACAAAATAATGCAGCAGCCGAAGACGATCTTGCGTTCCCATGAACTCCTTTTGGGACATATCTCATCTCATGAAACGAGATGACGAAGCTCAACAACATTTTACAGGTTGGTTAGTCGGTTGAAAAAGGTGCATCATACACAAGGTCGATCGATCGATCACTAGCATGTCCTTCTGTCCCTTCTGTAGCGGCAAGGTTCCTTCACTGTAGGGCTTGCATGATCGGGCTAGATTGATTGGACTGACCTGCCGAAGGTCCTGAACCTGGTTGAGTTACAAGGTTACTTCTTAGAGACCTGGTTGAGTTACAATATGCTTATATTGCAACGTTTAGCTATCAAATGTATGAATTTATATCTAACCAGCCAACCTATGCTATTGCACTCATCCATTACCCTGCTGTCATGATCGTTGTGCCTGAGGCTGAAGTTGTTGTCACGGGATGTTATAAACTGAGACTTGGATAGACGGTTGGTTTAGCAGCAATGTCTTCTACGGTTTGAAGTTAAGCCAGTCTGCCAACATATTTTCCCTTTCCAAATGTTCATGTTAGATTTTTTCACAGCCATCTTTGACTGATTCTCCAACAATTGTAGCTGCAGATCATATGGTCGCTGAAAATCACTAAGCACCGGACTCTGGCAGCACGCAACTGCAGTTTCGGCCGAAAAAACACACAAATGAAGAAAGTCTAATTCATAGAATGATAGCAGCTGTCAAGAAGATGCATGTCATGTGTCAAGAAGACGTATATGTAGCTACGGAGGAAGCCACTGATGGACAGACGGATCAAGATTGTTAGTTTCTCGACTTTTCATTAAAAAAAAAAGTATTTAGACATAAATAAATTCGGTATTGTGGTTAAGGCTGATTTTATCTAGGTTATTGATATATGTTAATATATTTGTTTGTTTTTATTATTGATTCAATATTCAAGCCTGTTGCATGGTTTGACCATGCGTTTTAAATCAAATATGAGAGATGGACAGTCAAGATTGTTCATTTCACTGAAAAAAACATGTAAACGTAAGTAAATTTAGTATTGAGTTACAGGTTGATTCTGTCTAGGTTATCAATATATGTTCATAAATCAATTGTTTTCATTATTTATGTTTAATATTCAACCCCAATTTATGGTGTCCCAATAATCTGTGTTTTTATTTTTTATTTTTTATTTTTACTGAATTTCAACATTGCTTCAAAATGGCTTTGGCTTTATCTATTTTTCTTGAATTTCAACTTTGCTTTGGTTTTGTCCATAGCAATGAACTTATACAACAATGATTTTTTTTTTTCAAAAGAAAAAATTGCTCAATTATATTAAAATATAATATGTTCTGGATCGGTTACATTCAGAAAACTGAGGTGGACCAGGAGGCAGGGAGAGTCAATCCCTTTCAATTGGACAATCCAATTCGAAAGGGAGTGAGGTTACCCTGGAATAAAAGAAAGAGAAACCACAAGTCGAAAAACATGAGAGGAGAGATATCAAGAAATTCTGCCAAAATATAGTGCCAAGTTATGTGAAAGAACTGATGATGACGACAGATAACTGTTGGCTCAAGGCTTAGAATAATTTGATAGTATGCGAGGGACCCTCATGGCTATCTAGCCAATGCGTGTAGGTGATCAAACCTACTTGATTTTGAAGTGTTGTCTTAGATAGCAGGTCCTCTTCCCTATTGAACTCATGAGAAGTATGAGAGAAGATGAGTTTCTTGAAGTGGTGTTGTAGTGTTTTGATTCGGTCCATCCAAACCAAGAGGGTGATCGAATGAAGCTTGCCACTATGATTCAACCAATCTATGATAACTTTTGAGTCACCGATCAGTTGAAGGTGATCAATATTAAGCCTCATGGCCAAGTGAAGTGTTGCCCAGGCACCCAACAGTTCTGCCCTTGTGTTGGTGCCCGAGCCATAGCCGAAGGTCCATTTGTAAAGAGAGTTTTCAGTCATTCTAATCAAACCACCTGCACCACTCAATGCTCCGCTGTGTTGGGCGGCACCAACGAACCACCTCATAGAAATATTCTCAACAATGGAAGGATTTATAAAAAAAATAGTTTTCCCCTTGGATGGATAGATTTCTTTCCAAATCTGATGCAGGCCAAGAGCTTTATATGCAACTGAATTGATGGAAGGAGATATATTATCAAAGATCGAATTGTTTCTTGCCAGCCAAATGTGCTAGATAACTAAGGGGGGTAAAAATTTATAAGAGCGCTCGCTGGAAGTCCATTGGGCAAAATAATCAGAAATGGATATCCTATTCCAGGCAGAGTTGAGGTGATAGTCATGAGCAATTTTGTTCCAAACTTGTTGCACGAAATTGCAATGAATAAATAGATGTATCACTCATTCTTCTTCCTTAAAGCATAGCTAACAGATATTGGGACCGTTCCATCCTTTCTTTAGTAAATTGTCCCATGTAGAGATTTTATTTTTGTCAGCTAGCCAAATGAACAATTTTACCTTTAATGGAATTTTCCAATTCCAGAGGTGTTTGCGCCATCCAGTTGTGTTGGAGATTGCTGTGTAAATATTTCTGACTGATATGGGACCCGAGCTGTCTCCGCCGGCCCACAGGAGTTGGTCCACATCGTTGTGTAGGTAGATACCTGATCTGGAAAGTGTCTAACAGAACCCGTCCCACTCCTCTGCTGGATCGCGAGGAATCTCTAAAACGTCACCCATAATCTAGCTAGGATTCAGATTCCCCAGTTCGTTGTGTACCGATGCTTGAAATAGGTAATGTATATTTTTGGAGTGCAAATGTGTGATGAGAGAAGGTGATAGGTAAGAAGATGAGTCGATGCCAAGGATGCGATCCATTCCAATCTTGATGGAGTGGCCGGTACCAGGCTTCCAGCTGATCCAAGTTTTGATCCAATGGGCCGATTTGTTCAGGTTCCTCCACGTTTGAGACACTACCCTGGGGTAATTAGGAGCCGAATGGAGCCAAGTCGCAACTGAGGTAGAAGGAAGATATTTGTCTTTGATAACCGAGCTCCAGATGTTAGAGGTGGTTAAGGCACACCATAGTGAGTTGGCTTCCAGAGCATAGTTGAAATTGAAAATATTTCTAATGCCCCAACCCCCCTTGTTTTTTGGTTTTGCTAATGCTTCTCAATTGCAAAGATGTAAATTACGTTTTTCCTTGTAGCCCGACCAAAGAAAATTATAAGTAATTTTCCCGAGTTTATCCAAGACCGGTGGGGGAATGGCTACCAGTTCCATCCACTACACCGATTGTCCTTCAAGAGTGGCTTTAATAAGAGTGTATCTGCCTCCAATAGTTAGTCATCTGTTACACCAACTATTGATTTTTTTTCCCACCTTTGATAGCAGCCAGTCCCAGTCCGATGCCTTATGGTGTTCAGGTTTTATGAAATATCCAAGGTAATGTAATCCATGTGAAAGATGCAAGAAGTTGTGAGGGAAAATGGCCAAAACAAGATCTAAATCATGGTCAAGAATCTTAGCATAATGGAATGTTGACTTGGTCCAATTGATTTGTAGGCCAGTAGCGGAGCAGAATAACTTTAAGAGTCCATCAATTTCTTTCCATTCGAGCGGACTTTCATTTTTCATTATAAGGACATCATCAACGAAGAGGAGGTGAAGGATTTTGACCAGCCTGGAGACTTTGATCCCTGTGATTTTTCCTTCTGCCTAGATTTTTTTGAGAAGGAGACTTAAACCTTCCATAGCCAAGATGAAGAGGAGCGGTGATAGAGGACATCCTTGACGCAAGCCTCTTCCACTGTGAAAGAAGGAGGATGGTTCACCATTAACCAACACAACAAAATATGCACTTGTGACACAACTCATAATCCAAGTTGTCATGGAGTGGCTGAACCCCAGCTGTGTTAAAATAAGTCTAAGATAATCCCAGTCAATGCAATCAAAGGATTTTTTTAGATCTAGCTTGAGGATAAGGGTGTGATATTTTTTGGGATGGATTATGTGCAAGCATTCTTGAGCAGTGCCAATGGTGTCAAGTATTTGTCGGCCCTTTAAAAAACCTAGCTATTCTCTGGACAAGGAGCGCGAGAGGATGGGTTTGATTTGATTAGCAATAATTTTAAATATGAGCTTGTAGAAAAGGTTGCAAAGAGCTATCGGTCTGTAATCACCAAAAGTGGTTGGATGATTTGCTTTCGGGATAAGAGTCAAGAAGGTGGAGTTTAGAGCCCCATAGATTCTACCATGAAGTCTGGAGTCTTCCACTAGCTCTAGTAGCTCAGGCCCCACCAAATTGAAAAAATGAAGGTAAAACTCAACGGTCCAACCATTTGGGCTATCCTTAGAGAAGGATTTGAGAGCAGCCAAAACCGCTTGCATTGTACAAGACCTTTCCAAAAGTGTGTTGTCCTCAATGAACTTACACAACAAGGATATGGAGTTTCAAATCTTTTTATCTTACATAGTTCTCGCATAGCTTTAAATTTTTTTTTTTTGAATTTCAATTTTACTTCAAAATGGATTTGGCTTTATCAATAGCAATGAACTTACACAACAATGATATGCAGTCTCAAATATTTTTATCTTACATAGTTCTTGCATAGCTTTAAATTTTGTTGGCAGGGACTACGCTACCATACAACACTTGTTTACATTAGGCTTGCAACGAGTTATCCTTCTCTTTATAAATCACATATCATTTTTTTGGTTAATGGTCATTGTCGAGAAGAGATATATGATCATACAAGTAGTTGTAATTTTTTGCAACTTTCTAAATACAAGGGTGGGGATATTTAGTAGGGATATATTGAAAACTTTTGTAAATGAAATAATGTTTCTATGTATTTGATCTATGATATCGAGAAATCCTAGTTTAATAATGGCTTAAAGATTGCAATCGTTGGGTGTGCGAATGATTGTATTATCTTTTTAGCATTGATTATGGCATGATTGTCTTGTTAGGCCGACAACCTTCTCACCATAAGAAAATGGTTAATGGTCTCAATCAAATTATCTCTCGTTTTGCATGACAATGTATTTGCACCTACCACTAGCAATGAAAACTAAGGCTCCCCAAAAATCCATCCCAAAAGTATGCTGCAACGTAATAATGACCCTCCTTTGGAACCTTATATTTAAATTTTTGATACTAAATATGATGGTTTTTGTGATATCTTTGGAGTGGGATCCATCTCGACTACTTTGTGGGAAGAGTGCCTCCCAAAGAAATAATTAGAAATTGGATTAGAAAGGTCAGGGAGCCCTTCATTTGGCAATGCATACACATGAAAAACCTAAATAGAGATGTTTTCCTTTTTTAATTTAATAACCATGTCCATGTCCAACAGATCTTAGGGAATAGCCCATGGGTTTGCAAGAATACCCTAATGGTTTTGAATTACCAGTCCCCTAACTTTTTGGTTGACAAATAAGTGCATTTAACCTACTAGTGTGGGAAGACTTCCCCATCCTATCCATGAAGTTTTTGCCAACCATCAAGTAGATTGTTTTCCCCTCCGGGGGAGGTTATATGTCAAGGACACAAAATCTTCTTCAACCCCTGACCTTAGTGTCGTGTATATGTATGACTTAACCTATCTAAAGACTTCAAGGAGTTTGTGTACATTTGGGTCGGTAGACATTAAGCATTGCCAACTAGTCTTCATAGTAACTTGTCCAATTCCTGTTTCCGCTACCAAAGCATAGTCCATTGAATCCAGGGTTTCCCTCTTATGGCCCAATTTGGAATTGAAACAAGCCCCCCAAACCCAACCTCCCCCACTACCCAAACTCCGCAGGCACCAGAAATGCGCTAAGGTTCATGGATGGAAGTTGTGTGAAAGGGGAAAAGCACCAATGAGGCAAAGAACCAACTTAACAAGGCCCCAACGTAAGGCACCAAATAGAAATATTTAGAGCAAAAGCACAAAAATTATCTAGATATATTGTAGAAAGAAACAAAGTATCTAACACAATGACAATATGGGACAAAACAAGATACCTTTATTAATCTGGAAGCATTGTTCACTTACCTCTTCAAGGGGGCAACCTCCAATAGAGCAAAGCTCATATTACAAATGATTCCACAAGACGTCTTTTACAATGCTTCTACCTCTATATTCTTGAGAAAATTATATAGAAAGAACTTTCTAGTAGGTGGAACCTTCTAGTAAGCCTTCCTACAATAGTTGTGTTCACACTACTAAATATGCCTTATTTACTAATTATGGTATTTATTACATAGAAATACATAGTATTCTATCTACTTTAGGGGTTAGGGAGGTTAGGACCCTAACATGCCCCCCACCTTAAAGAACAACCTTGTCCTCAAGGTTTAAGATGTGGGAATTGTTGTGGAATGGTGGTTGGCTCCCATGTGGCATCCTTAGGCTATGTGTCCTTCCACTGTATCAAAAATTCCTGAATTATGTGCTGGAAGAGACAATGCTCACATTGGTAAAGGACCACTTGTAGCTACAACCAATTGGAACCTTCTTTATCCAATTTAGGCAAACTAGTTTGATCATGGCACTTGGATCCAATCACTTTCTTTAAGCAAGAGACATGAAAAACTGGATGGATCTTAGATTGGCTTGGAAGTGATAATTTGTAATCCATGGGCCCAATGCACTTGATTATTGTATATGGGTCATAAAACTTTGGAGAATGCTTCTAGCAATGGTCTACTTTGAGGGAAGTTTTCTTATATGGTTGTAGATGAAGAAGCACCTAATCCCCTTCAACAAAATGACATTCGAAGCGATGTTGATTAGCCTATTGCTTCATTCAATTTTGAGCCATGAACAAATTGTATTTTAGAGTGCATAGAATGTCAGCCCGAACTCTAAGGGTTTTATCAAGCTCCTGGACCTTGGAGACACTTGGTAGGTAGGATAATACCAATGGGGGATTTTGACCATAGACCACCTGAAAGGGAATCATGCGAGTGGCACCATGATAAGTTGTATTGTACCACCATTCAACAAGGGGTAACCACTGAACCCATTAAGATTGTCGTTCGGATGCATGTTGCCTCAAATAGGCTTCCAAGCACTTTTTGACAACTTATGTTTGACCATAAATATGGGGATGACAAGTAGTGCTAAGATGCAATTGGGTGCCCTAGAGCTTGAAAAATTCTTGCCAAAAGTTACTTGTGAAAGTCAGATCATGGTTTGAGACAATAGATTGTAGTATACCATGTAGTTTGAGTATATTGTCCATGAAAACTTGAGTCGTCGTGTAAGATTTAAATGGGTGTTGGAGGGCACAAACATGAGCATATTTGGAAAGTATATCAACCACAACCATGGTGATTGATTTATTGCTAGATTTCAGTGATCCAAAAATGAATTCCATAGAGATATATGTCCATACAACATGTGGAATAGGGAGAGGTTGTAGTGCTCTCAAAGTTTTCATTGTTTCTCCCTTGTTGCATTGGAAAATATCGCATTTAGCCACAAAAGTGTGTATATCATGCTTCATGACTTCCCAAAAAAATGAACGTTTGATCCATTCATATATTTTATGAAAGCCATAATGCCCTGCCATTGGCAAGGCATGGAGTTCAGAGAGCACAATGGATTTAAAGTTAAAATATTTGCTCAAATACATGCAACTTTTATAATAAAGCTCCTCATTTTTCCAAGAGTAGACCAAAGATGCATTAGAGTCTTGTTATAGTTGTTGGATTAGGCTAGAAGTTTTGGAATCTTGGAACCATTCATGGTGAATTGCATTCTCTGATGAAGGATTTTGGGGTGACACGATTTGCCAAGAGAGCGTTTTGTAATGCATTGTGCCAATTTCTCTGGTGATCGACCACAATTCTCTTTAGGATACAAATGATGTTCTTGTTTTTAGATTATGCTAGGCCATTTCCTTGGGGGTAATAGTTAGCTGAATACTTTAAAATAGTTCTATTTTCCAATGCATACTCAAAAAATTTCAAATATGAAAAGTAAGAAACATTTTCAAATACTAAAGAGTTAGGAATACCAAACCTCAGGATAATGTGTTGCTCAAGAAAATTAATCACTACCTCCTCAATCACTTTGACTAAAGGAATTGCTTCAATCCAATGTGTGAAATAGTCAGTTGTGGTTATAATATACATGACTTGTTTAGACGATTGAGGATTTATCTCACCAATAATATCTAAGCCCCATTGGTTGAATGGTTCTTCCACTTATACATGCTGGAGAGGAAAAGAGGTATTTCGTTCTCTCCCTGCTACTTTTTGACATGCTTCACAGCTTCTCGAGTACGCATGAGCATATTTGAAGAGGGTGGGCCAGTAGTATCCCGCTCTTAACACTTTATGAGTTGTTGTGTTTCCTAAGAAATCACCACCACCTGGTCCATCATGCATATCTTTTAGCACCTTATCAACTTCTTGTTTTTCAAGACATCTGAGCAACACTCCATCGTAATTGTTTCTGAACAAGATGCCATGCAATAATTGATACTGTAAATATTTCAGCTGCAATGCTCTTCTTTGCTTAGCATTGAGATGATCTAGAGTGGTTCCATGCTATAAATAATACTTAAGATCATTGTAACATGATCATTCAATGGTTGGAACATATGGAACTTGCCGTGTATACATGATCTGTTTATCTTGCCACCCATATTCTTCTTATTCTTCAACATCAACTCCTTAGGTTACTAATTTACACAGTGCTTGACCCTTTACAATGTTGGCTGGTTTAAATTCGAGATCATACTCTTGTAGACAGTCATCCGATTTCCTCGTCTTTCACCCAATTCTTTTTGAATGAACAACGATCTCACTTTAGGGTGTGGGACGATGACTTTAATATGATTTTTTAGGATATATGGTCTGAATTGCTTGATTTCTTTATGGATGACAAATGCTTGCTTTTCCACCAGAGGATAATTTAGTTCAACACCTTGTAATCCAGTGCTCATAAAAGCAACATGGTATTCATCTCCTTGTTTATCCTTTTGCATGAGTATTGTTGCTAGTGAGTGCTCAGATGCAAACGTATATAGCAGGAAATCTTTTGAAAAATTAGGACTTCAAAGAGACGACACATTGGATATAGCGATTTTAATATTTTCAAATGCTTCCTTTTCTAGAGGTGTCCATTTGAATTGTACATCTTTTTTAATAATATTTTGTAAAGGTTTTACAATATCAACAAAGTCTGGAATGAAGCTTCTGATGAAATTGATTCTGCACAAAAAATATTGCATGGACCTCTTGCTGTGCGGTGGAGAAATTTGTAAAATGGCTTTTGTTTTCTCTGGATCCACTGAAATTCATTCTTTTGAGACTACGTGTCCCAATAAAATTCCTTTTGAAATGGTGAATATAATTTTCTTGGGATTAAGCGAAATTCCGTATCTTCTGCAACGCTCGAAAATTTGCTTGAGATGCTTTGGGTGGTATCCTCTTTCTTTTGAATAAAATGTGACATCATCAAGGTAAACCACCGCGATTTGACCAATTAATCCTTTGAAAGCAATGTCCATTTCTCTTTGAAAGGTGGCTCTTGCATTCATAAGACCAAAAATCATTCTTCTGTAAGCATAAGTTCCCCATTTAGTTCAAAAAGTGGTCTTTAATTGGTATGGTTCTGCCACAAGAACATGGTTGTATCCCGAAAAACCGTTTAGTAAGGAGAATAATTGAGATCCAAAGATGAGTTGCAGGATTTGTTCCATTGGGGGAACTGGATAGTTATCTTTGTCGGAAGCGCAATTTAGATTTCTGAAATCTCTACAGATTCTTATTTCTCCCAACTTTTTCCTCACGGTCACCATATTACATTCCCAATTCGAATGTCTTACTTTAAAAATTATTCATGCATCTAACAACTTCTTGAGTTCCTTTTGTATAAGAGGTTCGAGAGTAGGATGAATCTTCTTGAGATTTTGTTGAAACGACTTGATTCCTTCTTTGATGGGAATCACATGTTGTATTATTCATGTATCATAATTCTTCAAGTCGTCATATGTCTAGGTAAAAACATCTCGATACTTCTTCAATAATTCTGTGAATGTATTTTTTACTGAATCTGAAAAGCAGGTGCCCAGGTTGACATACTCAGGCTGTTCAGATGTTCCCAAATTGACCAAGAAATGCATCACCGTAGAGTTGTTGGTCTTCGGATTAGCTGACCTCTTGAACTTAGATTGTAAATCAAATAACTTCTCAAGAGTCAAAACATTCTTTGGGACACAATTTGTCTTGATCTTATCAGTTTTTTCTTGATAAGCTTGCAACTCTTGTTGATGAATTTAATCATCGACCGCTGCGTTTTGGAACACGTCCGAACTAGTAAGGAAGTTGACAATCTGAGAATCACATTTGAATACTCTCCAACTTGTGACATTGTCAGGTGTTGTTCCAGAGTCTGTACTTAAGGCTTAGAAGTACATTGTCTAGGCATCCGAAAGTGAGTAAGGGGTAGAGAAGGAAGAAATGTCAACCTTCGGCAAGGGAAGCTAGGGATGATTTCTAGGTTGTTGTCTAGCTTCCAATTGTTCATGGATGTTTATGTCCCTTTCAATTGCTGCCCACAAACGTTCAAGTTCCACTCGGGTAGTGGCTGTTTTAAGAATAGTATCAAAAAGATTCAAGGCAATATGTGTTTGATCTGATAGTCCGGGTTCAATATTAGGCTGTCTTGTCATAGGGACAGTCATAGAGGAACATAATGATAAGAAAATCTCAAAGAACTTTTTAGATGTTGTCTCGATTTTGGTCGTATAAAGGAGAGTTTATAGCTCCGATAGTGAAAACAGGGTGCAAACCAAAGGCCCTTTCCCGTAACTGAGTTATATTTTAATAAATGTGTATGAGGTGTAAGAAAAACATTAAGCTGTGTATCATGTAAGGCTCCTATCAAGGGAGAATCTCACTTATAAACA
>ML827787.1:73221-87757 GCA_009831015.1 Picea engelmannii | reverse complement strand
AAGATTCTGTAGCCAGTTATGTTAATTCGAATTGTGTAAAGTAGTGGTTGAAAATGTACCTAAATCTTTCTATTTTCCTTTCTTTTTTAGGATATTCAGGAATCCATGATTACAAATTGATCTGAGGCATCCTTAAGATCTTCCAGTCATATCTTTGATGCATTTTGTATGAACATAAATGAGTTTTTGTTAGTTTTGGAGGATTTAGTAGAACCTGGGTGGTTGCATCCCCCTTTTTATTTTTGTAATAAATATTTGATCTCAAAAAGGGAAATAGTTATCTTTTCTGAGGCCTTTATAAACCCATCATTTTGTAATCAGAGACATCTTGGCCTGGGGCTTATTGTGAACAGCTTATACTCAAATTTAGACATAACAAATATTTACTTTATGCTTTAGTCATCTGTGAATGTTGTTGTGATCTATAATTTGTTTATCTTGGTAATTGAATGACTGCAGATAGCTTTCATCTTCACAGATTATTTTGTTGTCACAATAGTTTTTCTTCATGGCTCATGATTTTATGCTTCAGTTTTATCAAAACAATTGAATGACATTTCAATTCATGTTATGAGGTTTACCTTAAATATGTTGATTGATTAAATGCAAGTTGTAACTATAGGATTTATCTCATGTGTTATCGCTTGTAGTATATTATATCACTGTAATTATCTTGCATCTTGTTGTTTTATCAATTAAATACACCAGTCAATGCACAGTTTAGCTTTTGTACCAAATAGTGTGAAGATGCACAACAGATTTATCTCATGGATGGACTAATGCACGATTTACACAAACAGTTGGACGCATACTCCTCAAGTGATTAATAGGTTAGTCTGTTCTTTTATTTCATTTTCTTGCTTATTATAGAAGTTTTTATATATAGTATAATTTTCACTATCTATATCTTTTTGTTTAATCAAGTAGTTTAATATTTGATCTTATGAATGCATATAAACAAGAAAACAAACCAAAAACAAATAGTACTTTTTCTTTCTTTATTACTATCATTAAAAGAACCGTTTTACATTCAATTTTTATGAGTTCAGATTAAAACTCGTGATTTATACATATTGTATATATGATAAATAGAACTATTATATAAATATTATTTAGATAAATTGTATATATATATATATATATATATAGATGTACATATATATTTCAGTGATTATTATTTAGTAAGTTATTGCATTTATTTTAGTTAGTTTTTGCTTCCCTTAGGACTTTAGATTGGCCAACAGAGCCATTAAACCCGTCAGAGTGAGTCAATCCAAGCGGCTTGGGTTAATTAGACAACCCCGGACTGGATTCACTCTTTCAATTGATGAGCGGTCAATTTCGCCCGTCAACAAATGGCGCTAGAAGGAGGGCTTGAATACTATTGATGGCACGTGGAGGTTTCAAGACTCCTCCCCCACCTACCCGCTCACCTATAGTAACAAGAAGTTTCTCTGACGACAACACTGTCCCTCAAACAACAACCACATCAAATGACAATCCATGGATTACCATTGAATCGGTAACTCCAAACCCCCTAGGGGCTGACGTACAAGAAATTGTTCATCAATCCCTCCTAAGGACGCATGGTTCTTTGGCCTGTATCAGACAACCAAGTCGGCCTTTGAATCAACCATTAGACTTCTCTGATATCAGGGAGCCACTTGAAGGTACTAATCTTACCCTAAACCCTACAGATCCAGATCACATCCTCACTCCTGCAGCAGGAGGATCTGGTATTCCACCATCTCCACCCCCTTCATCTCCTTCTTCTTCTGGAGAAGAATCATCAGACGAAGGCAGTTCCTCATCTCAGCATTCGACGCCACTCACACCTATGGCCAATCCAAGTAATCTCTCCAGGCCTTGGCTCGATCAAGATCTAGTGGCCATACCTTTTCCTAAACATCCAAAGAAGTGGCTCCCTAAATTCGATCCAAATTCCAAGAAAATCGCTGAAGATCATATCAAAAAATTCATGCTAGCCATTAGGCTCCATAGTGTTGAACATGGAGACGTAGTATGTAGACTTTTTCCGTACACCTTTGAAGGCAATGCCTGGTACTTTGCCCAACAACCCACAACCATTGTGTCATGGGATAGATTTGAATCATGTTTCCTTGAGAAATTCAAAGACGACAAATCTCCTGAAGTCCTAGTCATGGAAATCTCTAGTTTAAAGATGAACCTCAAAGAAAAGATAAAATACTTTAATCAAAGGTTCCTAACATTAAAAAATCAAATCCCCACGGACTCAATGCCTGCCAAAAATCTTATCGTCGCATATTACATGAAAGCTCTACACCAAAACATAGCAATTTGGGTAAAAAGGTCTAAGAAAGCCACACTATTAGAAGCCTTCGAAGAGGCAAGTCAAATCGAGAAAGATGTTCTCAGCCTAAAAGACAATATCTATAACGAGGCAGAGACTACTTCATCCTCCAAGAAGAAAATCGAAATTCTTCCTAGACCTCCCTAAACCAAAACTCAATCAGATGGTTCAGACCTAGAAAATTTACAGAAGTTCGTTCAAAAGTTATCTAATCAAGTTATAGATCTAAGAAGATCGGCTAAAGAAGCTTCTTCAAGCAAAGGGCCTTACAAAGCCCCTTTTAGAAAGCCTTTTCCCACAAACCGGCCTAAATCAAATTCTGAAGGCCTGAATCTAGAAAGCTTACAGTTTGTTATCCAGACGATTCTAGAGGCACATGATAACTTGATTCCTCCTGAGATCCCTGAGGACGTGGCTGAACAAGAGATAGTGGAAGAGGACGAATCCTCTCCCAACATTTTCGGGCATTTTTCGGATAGCATTTTTCAAGCTAATTTTGAAACAGTGCATCCTTACAATACCAGAAGTAAAATAGTGAATAAATCTTCTTCTGAAATTGGAACTAATGCACCTCAAAAATAGTCTAAAACAATTGAAACTAAACAGAATTCAGCAAATCCAAGTTTAGAGTGTGATTTGATTGAGGATCTCAAAAAACTTAGAGCTAATATGTATGTTTATGAATTATTGAAATTTTCATTTCTTCTGCAAAAGATGTTGCAGAATATTGTTGAAAATAGCAAAAACAGCAATCTGAACAGCAACAAGTTTGTAGAAAACAACCCCAAAACACCTCAAAAGGTCTCCGTTAAAACAACGCTAGAGTCCTCTGATAAAAGAGACCGTGCTGTAAAAAGTGTGACAAATGTAGATAAACTAATTTTAGGGGCTGCGACTAAAAAACAACAAACTTTTGTTGTTAATACTCGCAGAAATGTCCCACCCTTTTTTACTTTTGAAATTTTCAATAGGAATGTACATAACTGTATGGTATATTCAGGTGCATCGTCAAACGTAATGCCTTGGTATGTCTGCCAAAAAATTAATGCCTAAGTTCAACCTTCCAGCCTGAAAATTATTCAGCTTGATCGAACTAGTGTTAAATTAATAGGTGAATTAAAAAATGTGCTTATCAGATTATCATCTAATCCTAAAGTCCATCAAGTTATTGATATTATTGTCGTTGATATCCCTGAAGTATATGGCTTGTTTTTAAGTAGAGATCGGTCTGAACAGCTACATGGTTATTTTGCGACAGATTGGTCTCACTTCTGGCTGCCTGAGAATGGAAAGCCTAACAGAATCAAGCTCAATCGTGAGCATTATCTTAAGTTCACGGTAACCGATTTAAATGATCCTAATGAACCATTCATTTCTTCCGCCAATTCACCTAAAATACAGGCAATGGACACTTTTTTTGGCAATTTCATGGCTGAAACGTCTACCATTACTGACCCAGAACAGTAGTCCAAAATTATGACATGCACACAGTCAACAGCCCTCTCTCAGTGGTCACATGCACCTGACAAAAATTGAATCTGGTCTCTTTACTTCGATGGATCTAAATCTAAGGAAGGAGTTGGTGCAGGGTGTGTGCTCATTTATCCAGCAGGTAACAAAACTTTGATCGCTCGCCACTTAGAATTTGAATGCACAAACAATATGGCCAAATACGAGGCACTCCTACAAGGTCTCAGAAAATCTCTAGATTTGAGGATTCAAAATTTGACAGTCTTTGGTGATTTAGAAATTGTGGTTAGACAGGTAAAAAACTCTATTCACTGTTTATCTCCACACCTGAAAAGCTATCAAACTGAGGTATGGAATTTAATGAAAAAATTTTATGTGTTTAACATTATGTGTCAACTAATGTCACCTCTAAAATTTTTCCTGCAAAAGGCCTTTCTCCAAATGTGTTTTCCGTCAAGTTGTTGTTCAGACCATCCGTCCCGGACAACATCACAAATTGGAGAGTCTTCGATGACGATCAACAGATCATCAGTTTTCTGCACATGGAAGAAACTTTCCAAGGCGCAGTTATCGACGAATGTACCCATGACAAAGACCTTCACAATTTTATGGTAATACCAGATCCAAGATCCCCAAAGTCCACATTAGATATGGTAAACTCTATCCCAAAATATATGGTTAGATTAGAAAAAATTTATTATCTTCACGATAAATTTAGAAAATCAGTGAATTGTAAAATGAATAGTTCTTCCTTGACACATGAAAAAGTAAATTTAGGAACTAAAGATAACCCACAGTGCATAAATTTGGGAATGGGATGTTCTGAGTAAGAAAAGACAGCATTTATTAAGTTGTTTAAGGAATTTAAAGATGTCTTTGCTTGGACATACGATGATCTAAAGACCTTTCATCCTAACATCATACAACACATTATTCCCCTGAAACCCTAGACCCAACCTTTTCAACAGAAGTTAAGAAAGATTCACCCAAAACTTGAACCAACAATCAAAAAAGAATTAAACAAACTCTTGAATGCTAAAATAATCTTCCCGGTAAGACATACACAGTGGGTCTCTAATCTTGTCCCTGTAAGGAAGAAGAGTGGTGAAATCTGACTATGTGTCGATTTTCAAAATTTAAACCGAGCGTCTAATAAAGACAACTATCCTGTTCCTCCCATGGAACAGATCCTTCAACAAGTATCTGGTTCTAAAAGATTATCGCTGCTGGATGGTTTTTCAGGGTATAACCAAGTCCTTATGTCTCCCCTGGACCAGCTCAAAACCACTTTTCGTACTCCATGGGGTACCTACGCTTATAGGAAAATGCCCTTTGGGCTCATAAATTTTGGTGCCACCTTTCAGAGAGCGATGGATATCGCTTTCCATATCTTATTCAATCAATATGTAGTATTTTATCTAGATGATTTCATTGTCTTCTCAAAGAATAAAGGAGATCATCTAGTTCATCTAAGATATGTTCTACAGCAATGTCGTAAGTACGGTATTTCTTTAAATCCTAAAAATCTGTCTTTGCAGTAGAACAAGGAAAGCTCCTCGGTTTCATTGTATCAAATGAAGAGATGATTATTAACCCTAAAAGGACCCAAGTTATTTCAAAACTGCCCCCTCCCTCTTCCAAAAATTCCATGCAATCTTTCTTAGGTCAGATAAACTTTGTTAGAAGGTTCGTCCCCAGCTTTTCAGAAATGGTCAGACCATTACAAAATTTAATAAAAAAGGATGTACAATACCATTGGGGACCTCTAGAAAGTCAATCTTTTGACTCAATAAAAAAGGCTATAGTAGATGCTCCTTCTCTAATGAGCCCTTATTTTTCGCGAGATTTCACTCTCTACACGTTTGCCTCTGATCGGTCTTATGTTGTTGTCCTAACCCAAAAGAATGTTGAAAACAACGAAGTCCTAATTGCCTTTATGAGCTCAGCCTTTAAAGGAGCAGAACTTAATTACCCAGCAGTGGATCAGCAGGCTTACGTTGTTTTTTAAGCAGTAAAAAACTTTCGATCTTATCTACTGAAATCTAGGACGAAAATCATTGTCCCTTACCCTGTTGTCAGAAATTTGTTAGTATAGAAAGAACTGGGTGAAAAAAGGGAAAACTGGGTCACATCCTTACAAGAATATGACATAGAAATTACCCCTGCACAAATTGTTAGAGGCCAAGGTTTATGTAAATTGGTTGTCGATTCAACTATAGGACAGCAGAATGAATCTGATATGTTAATTCAAGATCGGCACATTCAAAATCAAATCTGTTGTACACAAAATCTTACTAGTCCTTGGTATGATGACATCAAATTTTATCTAACTCGTGGATCATCTCCCCATCACCTTGATCCAAAAAAGAGGAGAGCGTTAATATTAAAATCTGCTTCTTTTCAGTTGGTAAATGGTATATTGTTTCACCAAAATTTTGATGGAATACTTATGCGTTGTCTAGAAAAAGATGAAGCAGATAAATTCTTATTGGAATTACATGCAGGGGAAGCTGGTGGGCATTTCGGTGGAGACACCACTGCCCACAAGGTATTAAGAGTTGGGTACTACTGGCCTACTCTTTTCAAAGACGCCCATGCCTTATGCCGCAAGTGTGTAATCTATCAAAAGGAATCTAGACGAGTACAGAAGCCAGCGTTCCCACTGCAACCTGTCTCGGTAGATTTCCATTTCCAATAATGGGGCCTCAATATTATAGGCCCAATCAACCCTACATCCTCGTAGCAGCATAAATACATCATAACATCCATAGATTATTTCACTAGATGGTTCGAGGTTGCGCCATTAAAAGTTGTAAACACCATCCAGGTAATATCCTTCCTGAATTCGAATATTATCACCCGTTTCGGTATTCCTGAATGCCTAGTATTTGATAATGCTTCCTATTTTTTCGTCTCTCGAAATGAGTGATTTCTCTTTAGAAAAAGGAATAAAATTAAAGTATTCTGCCAGCTATTACCCCCAAGGTAATGGTTTGGCTTAATCAACTAATAAAAACCTGATCAATATCATCAAGAGAACGGTCTCCGAAAACCACAAAAACTGGCATAATGCACTATTTAATGCAATCTAGGTTGATAGGGTAACTCTTAAAACTGTTGTTGGTAACTCCCCCTTTTTTCTCGTTTATGGTAGGGAAGCAATTCTTCCACCACATGTCCTTCTTCCATCTCTACAGTTATCACAGAAGGTGCAAGAGGAAGACTATCCTCCTTTGGAAAATTAGATTAACGCTTTGTTGAAGTTAGAGGAAGTAAGGGCTCAAGAAAAATGAAAATTGGATCAACATCAACTCATTGTCAAAAACTGGTTTGATTCCAATTCTACCTCAGACGGAAATTTTGAGGTAGATGATCTTGTCCTTAAATGGGATAAACCTCTTGAGGGGAAAGGAGAACATACTAAGTTTCAAAACCTGTGGTTGGGACCATTTTTAGTTGCTAAAAAACTAGGTCCTGGTTCTTTCCACCTCCAGAATTTAGAGGGACAGCCAGACACCTTTCCGGTGAATGGACAAGCTCTCAAAAGGTATTTTACCTGACAACTCTTTGATACACCTTCTGTACATATTTTTTTGTTTGAATTTCTTTGCTTTCCAATTTTTCTTTGCTGGTTTGTTTTTGTTTTCATTTCTGTCCATCGCCCCTTTTGAGTCATACATGTCTGTATTACAGTCTAGCTCAAACAGAGAGAAACAGAATGCTTCATCTTGAAACAACTGTCAAAGGCTGTAAGAACATATATTGTTGTCCTTCTCTCAAATTATAGACTGGTTAAAGGTGTTATTTTGTCTGAAAGTCAATTTCTCGGTTTCAATTTGCACTTGAAAGTATTCACAACTATCTTTAAAAAGTCTCTTTACGTTGTCCCTGCTCTTTAAGAAAGAAACTAAATGATGTCTCCCTATCCTTGAAAATTAGTTCGATCAATGAACTATTTTTCAGATCTTGATGATGGTTAGCTAGAAAAATTCAAAGGCCTGTGAAAATATTAAGTTGTGTTAAATAAAAAACTAGAATCTTCAGCGTCACCCCGCTCTATTGAATATCTTTAAAAACTATATCAGAATGTGAATAAACTCTCGGAGAGCTATGGGAAGTGTTTGTAAACCCATCGGGACACTGAACAGGTCTACTGGTAGCAGGTAAATGCATGCATGATGCCAAGATAACTTCTTCGGGGTACTGAACAGGCCCACTGGCAGCGAAGCGATGTCAGGTAAAAGAAAATTCTCAGGTATAAACCTTGTTTTGGCCATAAGCATCCTTCATTCTGATTTGAAATTTCTTGGGAAGGATACAGACGTTAGAGTGGGTTAATTGACATCCCTGTCGAGGCTATGGACATCTGTTGGCAGCAGTGGCCCTGTCGACAGTATTGGAGATTTTAACTTAAACATCGTGGCTTTCTTTTGTTAAGTTTGTCACCAGATTTCATTCTTTTAAACGAAAAATATCTGAAACTGGGTTGCATCTTGTTTTTTAAGAAGATGTTTAAATAACCTTGCAGTTGTTCTTCGATTTGAAGTTTTTAGAATTCTCTAACCCTAACTAGTTCGTATTGCAAAGATAACTGCTTCTCCCAGCATGTCACCATTGTTGGCAGCTCAACATATTTGTTAACTATTAATATCATTTAATGGATCTACATAGTTGCCTAACTGGAGTCATTTATTTTTATTACTCTTAATGACGCAATTTTTGAAGTGACAGTTGTAAGTTGTCCCTTTTTCCTATTATTTTTTTTTATGCTTCATTCATGACTAGAAGCATGAATACGAAGCATGAAAAATTGCGACTGTGTTACCTTTTTGTTCTAAATTTTTGTCAAAGGAAAATTGTTCATACAGTTTATTAATGAAGTTTGGTTCCTTGTCATGAAGAGTTACTCTCTTTGTTTCAATCCTTTCAACACCAAGCATGCTTAGATATTGATGGTTATATAAACAAAGGACCCCCACGATTTGATTTTGGTATGGTTTTGTTTGATTCTTGGTTTTACGTTTCTTTTGCTAAACCTTTGATTTTTGACTTACCCAAACCTTGTGATAGAACCCACGATGCGCGCACTTAATTTCATTTTAATGCTTTGGTTCTAGACTCATACTAGATGCAAAGGTGGCGTTACAATTTGCATGCAGACATCATTCCCAAGATTGGCCTTGGGCTTTGCAAACCCTCTTTGCATGCATTTCAAATAAACACCCATCTAATCGTTATGAGTTTGTGTTCATACACCATTCACTGTTGGAATTTCACAGGCTCGGGTTATGTCTCTGGACTGTCTCACAAACCTTCTCTGTGTGTTGTGTCTGATTCATTACCTTTTCATCCATTATGGCTCCTATTGTGAGAGTTGAACCAAACGGCATTCAAACTCTACTCCTATATGACGATGCCAGAGAAGATTTGGAGAGAAGTGGTTGGCTCGTTTTCATTAGGAAGTTTCAGGGTTTCAATTTAAAAGTTGCCCAAGAATTAACTTTCTCCTTTGATGGGTGTAGAGAAAAGGTGGGTGATGTACAACTGGAGGTTACAGAGGATTTCCTGATTCAAGCTACAGGGCTACCTGCAAGCGATCAAAGGTGGTTTAAAAATGAAAAAGTGGAAGAAGTTCCTTGGAGCCTGTTATTTACATCTCGGAAAATAAAAGGGTGTGATAAAGGTATGCCCATTTCCTTCCTAAAATCTCGGTGGCACGATTTGCTCGCTGTGGTAAAGCAATTTGTTACCTGTGAGGGATGTTTCGGTCTTGTGTTTTTGTACCATTTGCGTCTTCTTATGATTTTTATGGGATTTCCTTTGAACATGTCGTATTACTTACTGAGGAGTATTTATAAAATGGGTAAAAGATACAAAAAACAACGGTCAGACTCTAGCCTCTTCCATCACAGCCTAATTAAAATCTTGCTCAAGCATCAATTAGAGTTACAGCATGACAGTTGGGATTCATTCATAACCAGAAACGGCTATGGTAACCCTGATGTGGAGGAGGTAGATAAACTCATGGTTGAAGAGACCCTCTTCTGCCCTACAGCGCCTCTCTCACCTCCCCTGACCTGTGTCTCACCCCCTTAAAGAAAACCCTTGATCGACCCAAAGGTTATTGAACAAGACTATCAGCAGGTTATGCAATATTGATATAAATTTTAAGGACAATATTGATATAAATTTTAAGGACAAGAGAGTCGGGAGGCTAATTTCTAGGAGGCTTCGTAACAAGATGAACTCTCATTCGAGTTTGATCAGTATGATCGAAGTCCATGAGAGTTCATACTCTGAAATCGATAGGTTCCTTGTTGCAGAAGACCTTCATTCATTCGAGCCACACCTTGATTGGCCCTTTAACTTTGTTGACAGTTTACCTCCCTGTCTTAAAAACAATCCAGAGTTTCCTGGTGTTAAATTGGTTAATGAATCCACTGTCAGTATGGAAGGTGCTTCGTTTCACAACCATGTTTGTTCCCATGCAACCGCTGCATAGTCGAAATGTGAAGTTTGTCTATCATGGATTGATAGATATTATACTGATATCCATATCCTACAGTCACGGGTTAAGGCTTTCAAGGATCAGATCGATATCTTAACAAGCGAAAACCATAGGCTCGAGTTTTTTATTCAAGGTAAAGAAAAACATATAAAGACAACAAGCAATGTAGTATTTAAAAATGTGGAGGCTGCAACAGCCATTGTAAACTCCAAGGTTGTCTAATACGATTTGATCTCATAGTTGGAGGTATGATTCTTTATCTTAAAATAGGACTATTTGTTCAAATTAGATTGCTTTGTTCTTTCAATAGATTGGATTTCATTTACTAAATAACTAACTACAGAATCACAAGATTCTGTAGCCAGTTATGTTAATTTGAATTGTGTAAAGTAGTGGTTGAAAATGTACCTAAATTTTTCTATTTTCCTTTCTTTTTCAGGATATTCAGGAATCCATGATTACAAATTGATCTGAGGCATCCTTAAGATCTTCTAGTCATATCTTTGATGCATTTTGTATGAACAGAAATGAACTGTTGTTAGTTTTGGAGGATTTAGTATAATCTGGGTGGTTGCATCCCCCTTTTTATTTTTGTAATAAATATTTGACCTCAGAAAGGGAAACAATTATCTTTTATGAGGCCTTTATAAACCCATCATTTTGTAATCAGAGACATCTTGGCCTGGGGCTTATTGTGAACATCTTATACTCAAATTTAGACATAACAAATATTTGCTTTATGCTTTAGTCATCTGTGAATGTTGTTGTGATCTATAATTTGTTTATCTTGGTAATTGAATGACTGTAGATAGCTTTCGTCTTCGCGGATTGTTTTGTTGGCAAGATAGTTTTTCTTCATGGTTCATGATTTTATGCTTCAATTTTATCAAAACAATTGAATGATATTTCAATTCATGTTATGAGGTTTACCTTAAATATGTTGATTGATTAAATGCAAGCTATAACTGTAGGATTTATCTCATGTGTTATCGCTTGTAGTCTATTATATCACTGTAATTATCTTGCGTCATGTTGTTTTATCAATTAAATACACCAGGCAATGCACAGTTTAGCTTTTGTACCAAACAGTGTGAAGATGCACAGCAGATTTATCTCGTGGATGGACTGATGCACGATTTACGCAAACAGTTGGACACATAATCCTCAAGTGATTAATAGGTTAGTATGTTCTTTTATTTCATTTTCTTTCTTATTATAGAAGTTTTTATATATAGTATAATTTTCACTATCTATATATTTTTGTTTAATTAAGTAGTTTAATATTTGATCTTATGAATGCATATAAACAAGAAAACAAACCAAAAACAAATAGTACTTTTGCTTTCTTTATTATTGTCATTAAAAGAACCGTTTTACATTCATTTTTTATGAGTTTAGATTAAAACTCGTGATTTATACATATTGTATATATGATAAATAGAACTATTATATAAATATTATTTAGATAAATTGTATGTGTATATATATATATATATATATCAGTGATTATTATTTAGTAAGTTATTGCATTTCTTTTAGTTATTTTTCGCTTCCCTTAGGACTTTAGATTGGCCAACGGAGCCATTAAACCTGTCAGAGTGAGTCAATCCAAACGGCTTGGGTTAATTAGACAACCCCGGACCGTATTCACTCTTCCAGTTGACGAGCGCTCAATTTCGCCCGTCAACATGGCCAAAAACAAGTTTTTGGATGAAAACATTTTCAGTCGAAAACTATATTATATATATCGAACACTATTATCATTAAATAGTCTCGGTCCTTGTCATTATTTCATGAGTGAGATCTGCCATTTCATTTGCCTCATCTACGAGCTCCAACCCTATCATTCAAGCTTTGACATTCCATCTGTCTCATTTTTTAGCTCCAACCCTATCATTCTTTCATCTGTGAGCTCCATCCATGTCATTTTTTCATCCGCGAGCTCAATCCCTATCCAAATTTTCACTATCCGTGAGAGTTGTTGGCACAGGTGGTCGAAGCAAGCGAGCAAGTAGTTGGAGCGGGAAGAGAACAAGCAGGTGTCAAAAACGCCATGTTATAAAATGTGCCCTGATGATTGTTTAATGTTTCACCCTGCTGATAATTGAAAGTGAATTGTAAAAAATAAGAAATCATTGCACAAATTTTGTTATCTTCTTGTCTTAAGTGAAATATCAATGACAATTAGCAACATTTAGTTCAATTAGCCATGTCTTATTTACCTGAGTAGTAGAATGGAACTCCTAGTGATAAAATATTACAGTTGCGGACATGTGACCCTTTTCATCATGTTAACATGTGTTGTGATGAGGAGTTCTCTCTGTCTTAGTGGCTTTCTATGGGAGAATTAAAAACATGGCCTTCTTTGAAAATTTGTTGCCATGCCTTTGCATAGTAGGAGAGAAACCAAGACATGAGCTTGATTATGTGTGATTGAGGTCCAATTCGTGATTTCATGGGTAATATCATTCATTGATGAGGTGAGGAAATCCATGCACCAAATCAACATGTTCATTGGCTCTATCCTCTAGATGAGTTCCTACACAATTTTTCTTTATTTACACTTCATGATGTTGATTTTCCACAAAAATGATCCTAGGATCCTTTTTATCATAGTCATTGTCATAAATTTAAGGTTCATGAAAATACATGATGTAAGACCGATGACAATTGTATTTCATGTAAATGGTTCCTTCATCCACAAACTTAGGTTAACAAAGATAAGTTTTTTCAATTTTCAAAGGTAATTGAACTTCCATGATTTCAGTTCCATGAGGTCGTGACCATCAAACTTTGACCACTATGGCCTATTTTCTTCCAAACACACTAAAAATTGTATACAAGGTTTATTCTTAGCTTTCAGAGTGGGAATATATTCATTTATGTTGACGATTCCTTGGGCATTTTGCAGGGAAGCAAATTTTTACTATCAAAAACCTTCAAACTTGTAACCTTATTTCTTGTAAATTAATGACACCAATCCTATTCAACAAAAATGTAGGTAGCATTGTCTTCAAAATTCGAATTTGTGGCTACAGGAAGCGATTTTTTCAGTTTTCACTTTACAAGGTATATCTTCCATAAAAATAGAACAATCTTCAACTCTATCAGCAACATCAAAATTTAGTGCAAATTTTCCATCAATGTCATGCTCTGTCCAAACAGGATTAGAGGAAGGGTTTCCCACCTTTTTTTCATCAAAAGGATTTGTAGATTCTAACACACTCCTAAACCTGAAGTATTTTCAATATGATCGGTCCCTTGAAATAGAAGATATATTATCATATGACATACTTTGTAGAGGACCATAACCTTCAACTCACAAGGGTTTTAGATATTACCTTACTTCTCATACTGAAAACCTTCATTTGCATCATCACATATCTATTTTTCAGTAGGATGAAGTTTTTTATCTGGATATGAGATCATGTCATGCATAATAGTAGTGTTCACATCACTATATAATTTCAAAATTGCATGATCCAAGGCCTTTAGGACATTGTCATCACATGTTGGGCATTGTAGGTGGTCCAAATCAGTGGTGTAAAACTTATCAGCGGGGTCCTCATCATCAAAAGCTTGTAAATATGTATAGTGCCTCTTCATGCCAACCATTTTTGCTTGAATTTTATCCCAGGTATAAAATAGATACATGTTCTTTGGAAAACATCAGTCCCATTGTAAAGTTGGTAGTAATATTAAGTTGCTCACATGTTGTCTCATCATATACAATCATTTTGGGATTATAAGTTGAGACTTGATCTTTTGGTCCATCTCCTTCAATGATTACTTCATCATCTTCAAGAAGAGGGTCAAGATATTCTTTAATAAGATCTTGTGCATCATAAATTTCCTTGATTCTTTCAATGATGGGCCACCATTTCTCATGGTCACTAGGGCTCCATCGTATGTGAAGTGCTTCAGTAAACCATGCAAAATATGATATTTTTCCTTTTCCAATACATTCAAACCATCTCCTTGCATCCCCTTTGAGACTTAATGTAAATAATTTCACCATATCATCTTCATGAAAGAGGCCAATTCTTAAATTGAATTCAATGAAAGATGAAAATTTGGTATGATTGAATTACCATATCCAATGAAAGATGAAAATGTGGTATGATTGAATTACCATATCCATAAAAACCTAGAATTTCCTTTGTATCTATATTAGGGCTTTCATGAAGAAAAACTCGGATATTTGAAAAATCAAAGGGAGCATATCA
>ML827787.1:40621-67462 GCA_009831015.1 Picea engelmannii | reverse complement strand
CCCCAATTAAGGGGTAATGAGCCAATATTAGGGCTTAACAAAATCTGAAAATAAAAATATCCAATCAATAATGATCATACCTCATACCAATACCAAGGTGGAGTCACCAAGATGAGATTTTTTTCAAGAGCCTTCAAATTGATGGATGTGCTCACCTCTACATCTAATAAGGTCTTAGGTCATGGGAGAACCCCAACAAATTCACACATGCCACAATAAAAACCCCATGCAACCTCCAAGGGGGGTGTCCTCTCAAGTGATGTGATGCATGCCTCTAAATGGTGAACAATGTGAGTTCTCAAAAATATGGAAAGTGGCATGGCATGAGAAGTCCAATGCATGAAGAAATAACCCCAAATTGTTTTGACCCATGCCTTGGCAACCATGAAATACATCAAGAATGTGATGTCTTGGGAGATGTGAACTACCTTAGGAACTATGGAGGTGCCCAAGAACTTAAATGCAGCCAATGCCATGCCCAAACACTTTCTTATACACTGTAAGTCCACAAAGCCTTCCACCACCAAGCATCCCCTTTTTGGATAGTTTTGCAATTCACCAAAATGGAAGAGAAAAATGAATATTTGATCTTATAACGTAATTTGGATTTAGACCCATGCAACCTTGCTGAGGAAGGCAAGAAAGGAGTTAATTTGAGGGACAAAGACAGATCTGCAAGATAGCAGAGTAGAAAGAACAATCTGGAGAAGAGAAGCATGCTTCAACTCGAGAGTTGAGAGAAAAAAAGATGAGAAGCAATCTTGTTTTGGCTGTAAGAATCCTTGGGAAAGGTTTAGCTGTAAGATGATAAACGAGGTTGATGAGCGACTGAGGAAGTGCTCGTACAGATCTCCTTGCTTGGAGTAGAGAAAACTGGTTGCCAAGATCCTGTGGGAGGAGGAGAGTAACCTTCGTCCCTGACTGTTGTGAAGAAAGTTGAAATAATCTCTCTAAGAGCATCATGATCTAGCTAGGGGGTGGCCAGTGGTAAATCCATCAGTAGTGTTTGTGTGTATGGTTGGGAGGAAACAGGAACCCCTTTCAACATTCACTTCACATTCTCCATTTCTGATAAGTATTATCATACTCTGTGTATATATATATATTGGATGCGACGATGAATGTTTGTAGTTATCGTTAAGTTTTTCAGTATTTGAATAGTTACTAGAACTACTCTTTTGCTTATGTAAATTTATATATCCATATAATATTTGATTTATCTCAGTATAGATTCTAGAGATTTATGGGAGGTGAATCTACATGAGAGTCGAGGTAGGACTGACTGAAACTTCTAAGTCCTGCTAACCCTTTGAAGTTTACCTTAGTGTGAACGACAAGTTCAACCCTGTGGGAGAAGGGCATTTTCTTCAGACTATCCACCCATCTAACCAAGGGCTCATTCCCATGTCCTTAACCCCTTTGCTACTAAAAATATTAGTGCTTATCCCACAAGATTTCCCAAAGGATCCATGTGACCAAGGTCTAGGAACCCTGCGTTATTCCAAAAGGAGCTAGCTCTTTCAACTTTCGGACTTCGGGACTTATGACTCCACGATCCTCAAAAATAGTCGAAGTCGTAAATTTATGGGAGTCATCAATCTGGGGATCCAGTCAATATCCCTCTTAGCCGTTATATTGTACTTAGGAAGGGAAGCATTAAGTACTTTGGTGAAGTTCTACTTTAGGAGAATAGGAGTGTTCTAGTGTTGAAACTCCCAAACGTCGAAGTCGCGAAGTAAATCGGGACCATTGAAAATGGAGGGACATGTGTCCATAGATCAATGGCTATCCGAAATTATGGGTATTCGGTGGTATAGGAACGCGCCATTTTCCCCGAAGCTCAGCAAGATGAAGTAAATCATGGCCATGAATGTTAGGTACACGTGTTGATAGATCAAGCATGCTAAGGAGAGGAAGCATGAAGGTTTTCGCCGAACTCCTGAATGTCGAACTTTCGAAGTGATGTGGACCATTGATATTCAGATCCTTCAGGATCCCTCTCAACCATCTATCTAAGAATCCCATGTTCAATTACCCAATCAACCGGGAACGCGACGTGGAGTGACACATGGCCCATACTTGTCCTCTTTATAATATTTTTCATCGAATTAAAGTCGTCAGATGAGAGGATACATGGAAAGTGATCCTGTAGTCTGGAGACTTAGTACTCTAGGAGAGTTTGGCTAAGAGTTTTCAAGGTGTGAAAACTCCTGAGGTCACGAATGGTGAAGTAAATATCGATTGTTGGTAGGAAGAGGACATGGGGTGCCAGATATGAGAGTCTAGAGACTTGGCTCTTCAGGGGGATTCACGTTGAGAGGATTTGGTAAGCTATGAATCCTAGAGCCATGAAGTAATGAGGACCATGGATCTATGTATCCACGTGGAAAAATCTCAACCATGAGATTTGAAATAAGTGAGAATATTGTATGATGGGGGTTGGCATGGCTCACTAGTGTCATCCCGGGTGACGTGGACTCAGAACTAAGGTTCCACATGTCACCCAGATTTGGCCAATTCACAGACCCCTTATGCCTATTAGAGCATGAAACGTGTCACCCCCTAATGAGGACATGTGTCACCCCTTGACCCTCACCGCGTGTTAGCTTCTAGTACGTGTTTGTATGGCCAACGTAGCTGATGACGTGTATGGGACTCTAAGAGTCTAGAAAACATCGGGAGTTCGAAAGATTTGAGTGTAGGTTGATAAAATAAGTTTCAATGATGATTGTCAATCATTGAATTTCGAAGGACCAATGACGATCGCCAATTATCGAAATGTCGAAGCGTAGGATGTTCAATGTTAAACATCGAACGTCGATCGTTGAATGGCTAAGGCCATGTGGCAAGATTTTGGAACTTCGGAGATTAGGAAAAAGGAGTGTTATGCATTGAACGTTGAAGCCCCCTTTTTAACCATAGGATCTTGGTGGAGGACATGGAATGTTGATTCCATCCACTTCTCGTCGATCTGGGAATTCAACAACATCGTTGGAAATCTCGAAGTACGGGAGTCTCGAAGTGTTGAAACCTTCACTAAGGAGACTCTTAGCTCCCATTTTTTAGCCTGAGGTCACAAGGAGGACCTCGCTAGCTGGTTTAAGCATGTGGTGGGAGATGTAACTTCGAGGGAGCAGAATAAGAATGTTTTTCTTAAGTAAGGGACCAGAAATGAACCAAGGAAGAATAAATATTTGATGTCTCGTCCCTAGAAAAGGGTATTTAGGGGTTGGGTGTGTTATAAATTTGTATCATAGCATGGAAACAACACTTGTCTTGCTTGGGCTTATGTACAAGTCGCATAAAAACATTATTATAGAACTTATGGGATAACACCCTACCTTACATGCCTTCTATAAGAAACTTGTTTGAACCTCTACTGAAGAGAGGAACGAAACCTTCTACTGTTGATATATATTTTGGAAGTCTACATTGTAGGTTGTTAATGTTTCCAAATAAAGAACTGACTTCACCTTGAAATGATATGTGTTATTCATGAATTGGTATATTAGTAACTAACAGAAAATGTTTTATCATCACTCAAGCAGTTAATCAACAATAGGAGAACTACAACGTAAAGGATGGTGACACATCAAGAGTTGGGGGAGAGCTCCCACAATATAGAGGAATAATCTGATGAAAGGAGGGTGGTGGAAACCCCTCCAGATTTGGTCGAAACCGTAAGAAACCTCATGGTATAATTACAAATTTATAAGGCTGACAATGAAAGGTTGATCAAGGAGAAGGAAAACCAGATTGAAATTTGTACAGTCGTACTGCAAATTCTATCAAATATACAAAGGAAATTGAAACATGCTCTAGCTGTCAGTCATGTGGACAGGCACCATTCTAAGAAAACCCCAAGTCCACCTGATATATAGAAGCATGGTCCAGAAAGTGGCCACTCCAGGAGGAGCACCTCAAGGAAGGCCCAACATGGAGCCAAGAGACATTCAATGGAAGATTCCCCTGGTGAGGACACTAACAACTCCAAGGAATCTTCTATTGGAAAAACTAGTTCCCATTCCTAGACAAGACAAAAGAAGAGGAAACACTCCAAGAATTATGACCCTGAAGAATTCAAGAAATACAAACCACCCACCTTCGATGGAGAGATTAAGAAGGGGGGAGAAGAAAAATTTTGGCTACTCAACTTGAAGAAGTACTTCAGAGTCCATGACTACTGTGAAAACTTAAAGTCTTGAATAGCCATTTTCAACCTGAATGGGAAAGCTTCCATTTGGTGGGAGGACTTTAGGAATGTGAAAGGAATCCATGAGAAGTACTTGTCATGGAAATAATTTGAGAAATACTTGAAGAAGAAGTATATGTCAGAGAAGTACGTTGATGGAAAGTCCAAGGAGTTCTATGAACTCAAGTTGGGGCAACTCACCATATATGAATATATCAAAAAATTCCTTGACCTGATGAGGTATGTGTCTGTTGGCACCAGGCCAAAATTTATTGGCACAGGGGCAGACCCAGGATTCAACGCTACAACAGCGCACCAACAAAACCCTCACTACCGGCCCTTTCGGCAACACCTACAAACTAGATGAAGTCTCACCCAAGGTAGAGGCAGGGGTGGTTGCAAGACTCAGGTGTCTGCAACCTTAGCTGGGACACAAATCTGTGATTATAACACTTAGGAATCACTTAGCATAGATTATTCATCAATATTCAACCCTTATGATACTTCATAGATAGCATAGAGCATCGCAGTATATACTTATATATAATATAATTCATCACTAAGCCACAACAAGATAGATTAGATTCGGCAGATCAAGCACTAAGAATCTTATATACCAGATCTAACATTCATTCATATCTCAGAAGAACAAAGCATAAATAGATCTATCTAAACACATCAAAGCACTTAGCAAAGGAAGAGACAAACACATCAAGTCGAGGAACATATCACAACACACAGATTTACCATGGTTCACCCCCACCCTGGGGCTACGTCCACAAAGTCTTCTTCTTTATTAGCTTTAGTTAATCAGGTTATAGCACAGAGCCACCCAAATCCCTCTTCGCATAGGACAGAAGATCTACACATCTTGCTAGATCCTTATTCCTTGCGCTAAAATCACAGAGCCTTCTACAATATCCTGCACTTAGCCTCTTATAGTATGCACAAAGCATTTACAAGCATTACCATCACTTAGCACAACTTGCAACTCTTAAATCACATAGATTGCACTCTACTACTCTTCTTCTCCATCCTTTTTACTTACTTCACCTATATATCTATTTATACATACAACAGTAGGCCTAAGTGTGGGTAAACCCATGGGCCGACATCCCTTTCCCATTACATTATCCCCCAAAACCCAAAAAGGGGTCTAGCTTCCACGATTTCCGCTTTGCGTTGCACTCCATCTTTGACAAGCTGTCGAAGTCCCAAAAATGGTCAAATATGACCAAGTGTTCCTCAAAACTTGGTCAGGGCCAGTATTCGAAGTGGAAAGAAGGAATGGTGAAGTGGAAAGAAAGATGATCATGGAGAAAGAAAGCATGCAGAAACTGAATTAACATTTGGAGGAAGAACAACATGCATGCATGAAAGAAAGCGTGCACAAGGAAAGCGACAGTTGGAGGAAGAATAGCACGTGCGCATGGGAGGAAGACCTAACGTCGATAGGGTTAGGGTTTTGGTAATACATTGTAAATAGATAAAGAGACCGATAGATATAAATATAGATACATAGATATCATAAGGGTTCGGATCGGTTCGGTTCAGTTGGTCAGTCCCTTATTAGTTCGTTGGTTTGTATTAGAGATGTATGAGTTGATGCTTTGTGTAATGTTGTTATGAACTATTTTGTAGGTTGTTGAGCTAGAACAGAGGAGAGAAGGAATCTTTGAGGATTATATCGCAGGCTATGGAGTCTGGTGTGATCTAGTTCACCTCATATAGATCTTACCCATCTGAGGAGAATTGTAAGCGTACGATGTCGGAGATGCAGAACTACCATAATAAAATAGCCAAGAGACAAATATTTATGGATGTAGCCCAGGAGGGGATGAACCATGGTAATATCTGTGTAATGTGATGAATGCATGCATATCTTTGTCTTCTTTCGGCAGTTAATTGTTATGCTTAATGAATGAGTTAATATATTGATGAACTATGATTGTGTTGTTAAGGAAATAAATTATGGAAGATAAATGAAAAACCATGAATAATAGTAGATTGCAATCACAATTCGTAGTAGATGGATTTGAGTAACAATCCCCTATATCATACTCAATCCTAGGTTGTAAACACCTGAGTCTTACAGCCACCCGATTAAATCTATCTTGGGTGAGACTGCGTAGTGCATTCTGTGTACTGTGTTGCCTTCTTGTTTACCAGGAGGGCCTATAGTTTTAGAGGATTTGTTGGAAACCCAAAAGACATGAACCCTGGGTCAATAACTCAGATATTTAAGAAAGAATAACAAGTAACCAACAAATGGTTTTGTTTCCGTGTTGATAGGAACAAGAGAGGACTGAGTAGAGGATATAGATTGAGTGAGAAAAGAATGAGGAGAAGAAGAGAGAAATGAGCCATTAGAAGGGAATTTTGAGACTGTGGAACCCCACAAAAGCAAAAATCGAAGGCTGGTTGAGAACCAAAGAGATAGATTTTGCACAGAAATACAATAGAAACCCTAGAATCACACCTCGCAAATATCTAAATAAATATGTATTTACTGATTTACACGAAGTCTTTTTCTGTGATTTTCCGCATCTACTACAGGAGTGGATACTAAGGTTGAAGGATAACCACGCAATGAACCGGATTAGACTGCTATATTGGACCCCAGTACAGATTGAGTAGCTACAGTAGGTGAACAACAAATTCACCCACGCAGTAGACTTTTGGCTTGACAGTATTGTGGTAGGCTTCATAATAGAGTTAGCAGTTGACACAGCAAAGTCATACAGTGCAACATAGAAAGAATTTCTACGTGGACCTTGAGGAAGGTACATTCGATCACTGTATACTTCTATTAAGATATTTCTATATAAAAAAATTGTAATGACAATGGAATCAGACAGCTAAACTTCCTTCCATACATGGGGGAAGGGGGGAAGCACTGACAAAGAGAGGATAAATGGAAGGAGATAAGGATAAAGGCAAGAAGAAGGAGGAATCCTTGGACCTGATCATGATGGACGTTGACCAGATCAAGTGGATCTTGGCGTCAATAGGAAATATGCATAGTGGAGTACCCTACCAATCCAATATGAATACCAAGAAGAGAGTTGTATCCATGGGGGAAAGCTTGGTGAGTGATGAGGAAGAGGCAGAGGATCTTTGAGCTATGGATCAAATTGAGGAAATCTTGTGCGCAACATATGAGAGGAAGACGAGAGGTCTAAGAACAGGAGGAGAAGGCAGCCATCCTATCCATATTAATGTCAGTGTGGAACCCATAAACCCATGTGCAACTAATACACCAAAGAGAACACCACCGTTTAGACAACTGAAGTCCATAGGAAGTCGGACAGCAGGAAGTACATCTACACAAGGAGCAACAACTGGAGGAGCCATTTCAAGAAGCACTAGTCAAGTATCTACACCATGCGGAGGAGGTAGTAGTTCAGTATTCAGAATGGCAGGACACGATTCCACTATCAGATTACTAGAATTTCGAGGAGAAGAAGCAGAAGACCCTGAGAAGCATTTGTTCATTTGTGCAAATATCTAGGAAGCAAAGAAGATCACTGATGAAGATACCAAACTCGTGCAGCTAGTGATTACACTAAGAGACTATGCACTAGACTGGTACATGAGTCTAGACACAAACAATTCCCCTAGGATGACAAAGACACTGTCCGACATTAAGAAGTTATTGATAAATGAGTTCCAGAAGCCGATCTCAAAGGATCAGTACATGAACGAGATGATCAAAATAATATGGAAACCAGGAGAATATGTATGGGAGATTGATCAAAGATTCAAGCGACTGAAGGGAAAGATAAAATACCTTATGAATGATATGCAGCATCGAAACCTGTTTGTCAACTCACTACTCCCACACTTAAAATATCCTTTACGACAATAGAAATTTCAGATGTAGGCAAAGGCTCTACAGGAAGCCTAGCAACTAGAAGAGAACCAGTACCAGTAGACAAACCCAGCTATTGAAGAATTGAAGGAGGATCTGAAGAATCTAACGTTTCAACTGAACTAGAATAAGAATAAGGATAAACAAGAAGTCGTTTGGTGTACCACATGCAGGATGGAAGGACACCACAAGAACGAGTGCCCAACATTCGTGCAATATATGGAAACAGGTATGCCAAATCCGTTACCACGGGGAGGACTATGGTGCTAAATATGTAAGAAATAGGGTCAGGACCCTTATCACTGCATGATGATGCAGAAATACTAGATAGTTCTAAAGATTTCATATTGCACCTTTTGCAAGTCAGTGGGCCACGACGATAAAGATTGCAGAACTATGGAGTTGATGTGAGAAAGAACATGAGATGCATATAGAGTATAGGCTGAAATGATGGCGGGGTAAGCAGCACCACAATTCAATCCAGTCCCAACTCCATACAACATTGCGCAGCAGCAGTATAATATTGCGCAGCAGAAGTATAATACTGCGCAGCAACCATACAATAATACACAATCGCAGTACAAGCCAGCACAACCCTAGTACAATATCATGCAGTACAATTAGGCACCTCAGTATAACACGTCGAGAGGTGATCAAGAAGGCTACAGAGGAGGAGGATGAGATAGAGGAGGTTTCAGACAAGGTAGAGGACCAGTCACATGTCAAAATTGTCAGCAACCAGGACATTATGCACGGGAGTGTCCACTTCCACCAGCAACTTGTATGTATTTTCTTGCATCAAAACATGACACAAAGGAATGTCCAACATTACTAATAAAGATTCAGGAAAAGAGGAACCATAACAATCAGAATGTTCAGTGGATTTCAGTTGAAGCAAGGGAGGATGGATGAAACATCAATATAGTCACTCGTGGAGGAACGAAAACAGGAAATGACATAGTTTGACAGGAACCAGCGTAGAACTAATGGGTAAAGAAGAACATGGAACCAAGCAAGCAGTTCAACGTGAAAAAGGAAAAGGAGATATTTAAAGTGGCCAGACAAGAATTTCAGAAGGAGGACATGGTGTCGACTTCCACTGCGCAGCAACACTAGGAAGCACCAGAATATGAGATGCCGCCATAAATGGATCATACCAATGAAATGTAGCCCAAGGGACAAGTAAGTACAATCAAAGGATTTTTGCAATCATGTGTAAAAGTATTAAGTGACCCATCATCTATGAAGATATTGCAAAACATACTAGAAAAGTGTAGCAGTGAGACGAAAGCAAAGCTATAACAAGAAATAGTTAATCACCTACACACAAGAAGAAGAACAATTAGGGAATTTAGACTAAATGCTAACATTGGGGATTTCAATATGGGAGACATTATACTAGACCTAGGATCTGAAGTGAATGTACTACCAAAGACGACATGGAAATGCATGGGAGAACCAACATTAGGATACTGAATCGTTCAATTAAAACTATCAAATTAGCACAGAGTCCTACCAATAGGTAGACTGAAAGGAGTGACAGTAGATCTTGATGGAGTGCACACTAAAGCAGACTTTGAAGTCATTGAAATAGTAGATGGCACAACACCTTACCTAGCATTTCTTTTTTTGGATTGGGCATTTGACAACCAGGCCATAATCAATTTGAAAACTAGGAAAATGACATTTGAGTCTGGAGAATACAGGGTCATAGCACCACTAGATTCATTGGAAGGGGAGAGGTTTGTAGAACCCACTTTCCTAGAATTAGAGGAAATCAGCCAGTTGTACAGAACAACTATGCACGATGTGGATTACGTAAACCCAACTATCAATGGGGTACTCAGTTGGAGGAGCATTACTTTTTGTGCAACAGACTCAGAAATTGGGTTATAAAACTGGAAACAAAGGCTACACGAAGTATCCACAAGAAGATGTGCAAGAATAGACCACGCAGTAAGGTGGGTAAGCACAGAAATCAGAGAAACGCCCAGTTTCCATGGACTAAATGATTTGGAAACATTATTTACACAATATGAAGATGAAGTATTAGAGAATCAGAGACTGTTAGCACTTGACTTAGCACTAAAGGCCACACCTACAAGATGGTGAGGCACACATAAAGAGACAATCACAGACTGGTATCAATGTAAGCGATTACTGTGCATAAGGTTCAGCACAGAATAGGAAAACAACAAACAGCAGAAATATGAAGGACAAGAGGCACCAGTGGAACACTTGGCAAAGTGCAGAACACTGTGGAAAATGACACCATCGGAGGAATGGCCTCATCACTTCATACATACTTTAGAGGGCATACCAGTGAATTGGTATACAAACCAGGAATTGTGCAAAGGAACTATGACATGGAAAACATTGCAACATAAATTTACAGTCACTTTCTCATTCGAGTATGAGAACCCCAACATAGACACAACCCTGAAATGGATCAGAGGAGTCATATTCATTAAAGAACCAGAAATAGAACTTATCATAGAAGAACAACAGCAGAATAAACAGACAGTCAAGGAATTGTTGTCATGTTACCATGTATAGGAGCAAGCACTAGATGAAGATGATCCTCGCGATATTTAGATAGAAGAAGTAGAAGGCGAAAGAGATGTGGAAGGACCACCCATAGAATCAAAAGTCATTTTCGCACCAATCAAGGTAAAGAAATTTAACATTGGGACAGCCGAGCAGCCCAAAATGGCCATCATTGGAGACTACTGGGATGAGAAGATAGTAGAAATCATCACAAAGTTGTTGTGCAAATATAGCGACCTCTTTCCCACAACATTTATAGAGATGAAGGGTATATCCGGAGAACTAGGAGAAATGAAGATACCACTCAAATCCGACATGAGACATATTAGACAGTGACCCTATAGACTGAACCCCATATATAAACAGAAAGTTAAAGATGAGATCGACAAGATGCTTGAAGTCAACATCATCGAACCAGTTGAGGAGTCAGAATGGATAATCTTGATGGTAGTACAGGACAAGAAACAAGGAAGAGGGATTAGGATATGCGTCGACTTGCGGAATTTGAATGATGCATGCCTACACGACCCATTCCCTAAACCGTTCACGAATGAAGTGTTATAGAATGTGGGGGGACATGAAGATTACTCATTCACTGATGGATTCTCAGGCTACCATCAGATTAAGATAGAACAAGAGGATAGACACAAGACCAAGTTTGTGACAGAATGGGGATCTTATCAGTACACAGTCATGTCGTTTGGACTGAAGAATTCACCCACAATATTCTCCAGAGTGGTCATCCCATCATTTAAGGAATTCATCCATTAGTTTCTTGAAGTATACCTAGATGATTGGACAGTTTATAGTCTGTTGAAAAACCATGTGGAAGTTTTATGGCTGATGTTATAACAATGCAGACGGTGCCAGATATCACTGAACATCAAGAAACGCATATTTGGAACACCGTTTGGGCTACTATTGGGCCATATAGTATGAAAACAAGGTTTATTGGTCGATCCAACAAAGATCGCAGTCATTGTTAACTTTCCAGCACCAAAAATAGTCTGTCAGCTAAGAGAAACGTTAGGACACATAGAATACTACAGAAAATTCATCAAAGTATGCACAGATCACAGCACCAATAGAAAAGTTGTTAAGAGAGGATACAAAGTATCAATGGAACGACAAGTGTCAACACGGTATGGATGCCCTGAAGGAAAATATGGTTACCGCACCGATATTAGTATTTCCAAACTGGGAAAAGACATTCCCTTTGCATGTAGATGCATCAGCGATAGCACTTGGAGCTATCTTAGTGCAGCTAGCAGTGGGAGACTTGGATCACCCGATAGAATTTGCAAGAAGAAAGTTATCAGACTCAGAATAGAATTATAACACAATAGAAAGAGAAGGCATATCCATGGTCTATGCACTATAGAAGTTCAGACATTACCTATTGGAAAAACACTTTAAGATGTTCACAGATCACTCAACCCTGAAATACCTAGTCAACAAGGCAGTGTTGGGGGGGAGAATCTGTCGATGGTTATTACTATTTCAATAATTTGACTTTGAAGTAATAGTTAAACCACAAAAATTGAATGCAGGACCTGACCACCTATCAAGAGTCACAAATGGAGAAGAACCAACGAATTTAGAAGACAACTTTCCAGATTCATAGTTATTCTTAGTACATATTGCTAATGATTACTTCGTAGAGATGATCCAATACTTAAGCACAGGTACTGCACCGCAAGAATATACCACCACGCAGAAGAAGAACATAGTAGTTCGCGCAGCCGACTATCAACTAATTGTAGGACATTTATACAAGATGGGTGTAGATAGCATTTTGTGAAGGTACGTGTTAGAGCACGAATGACCAAGAATTTTAGTAGAATCCCACGATGGAATAGTAGGAGAGAATTATGCAGGGAAATCTACCACGCAGAAGGTATTACACATAGAATTATGGTGGCCAACGATTCAAAGAGACTCGAAAGAGTACTGTCAGAAATGCGATGTTTGTCAAAGGGTAGGCAAACCCAACAGAAGGGACGAGATTCCACTATGACCACAAGTAAAATTACAGGCATTTAAAAAATGGGAAATAGACTCTGTGGGACCAATTAACCCACTAGCCAAAAGAACACGGGCAAGGTACATTTTCACCGCGACGGAATATCTAACAATATGGGTGGAAGCCGCACCAGTAAAAGATTGCAATGTAGAAACAATTGCTCACTTCTTGTTTGAACAAGTAATCACTAGATTTGGGTGCCCAAGAGTTTTGATGAGAGACCAAGGCATGCACTTCATAAATAGAAAAATTCATGTGATGACTAAAGAGTTTGAATTTCATCACCAAAAGATCACATTGTATCATCCACGGGCAAATGGCACAGTAGAAGCCTTCAACGAAATCTTGGAGAATGCACTGACAAAGATTTGTAACATCAACAAATATTACTAGGACCTCAAAGTACCAGTAGTATTATGGGTGTATAGGACTACATGCAAAAATTTGATAGGGCACACACTATTTAAATTGATTTATGGTCAATAAGCAGTAGTGCCATTAGAATTTTTAGTACCCAGCTTGCGCGTAGAAACTATCACACAAATGACAAAACAAGGTGAAGTACAGGAAAAACTGAATCATCTATTGACCATGGAGGAAGACCGAATCTTGGTAGGATTCCATCAACAAGTGCAGAAAGAAAGAGACAAAGCTTGGCACGATCGACACATCAAGAAGAAAACGTTCAAGGAAGGAGATCTAGTATTGATGTATGACAGTAAATCGTTTCAGCACCCGGGAAAGCTTAGAATGCATCGGTTAGGACCATACAAAGTAAAATATGTCACGGACAAAGGAGTTGTACAATTAAGATATTTAGCAGCCATAGAACTCAGAGGAATGATAAATGGGAGCCGACTGAAGTTTTATAAGGACAGTCGACCAACCACCGCGCAGTAAAAAAAAAGAACAAAAAGGTAACAAAACTAACGAGGGCTCAGCACGCCAGAGATAGAAAGGCCACATGAAGTTCAAAACATGAATTCGGTAAAGGCGAGGAAAACAGTTATATGCAAAGGGAAACAAGTGGGACAAGGAAAGTCGGCGAAAGCAGGCTGAGAGGACAGCACTAGGAGGAATTAAAGGATGGCAAGGATCGATGGGACATCACATTAATCACTCCAACTAGAGATAGAAAAGAAAGCATAATGGTAAGTACAAAACCATCGCATATGCATTGAACCCATAGTTATGATGCATTAAACCCATAATGAAGGAAGCGTCCTCGATAAGCTTCATGGAAAGCTAATACAACACACGAGCATGGGAGCAACTAGTCTATTCGTGAAAGGAGAATAGATAGAGAGTAATAGCAACCAGAACTCATAGAGCGAGACTAAAAAGATCACAGAAGTTATACGAACCCATCAAACGTTCAATGGTCACCACTATGGAACCACCGAAGCTAGCAGAAGCAAGCCAGACTACCAGACCGACTAGGGTTCAAACTAGGTCACGAGGACCATTGGAAGAGAATGAACAGTAGCAGCCGAAGATCATCGATATTGATGAGATACCATCCCCAGAGATGATACCGGTGAACTCTACACTGATACTAGAAGAGATTCAACAATTGGAAGCAGAGGCCATGAAAGTGGATACGCTAGCAGCGGCGCGGGAGACTCAGAACCAGGAAGCGGAAACCCAAAAGGAGGTACAGCTAGAGAGCACCAACGTAGCCCTGGAAGTCAATTGAACGGTACAGAATCTAGAAGCAGCAGTGGAGCCAAACGAGTCTCAAACAACCATCTCAGGTCAACTAGCATAGGAGACCGTTGAATATGCCTCAGCTTGGCCAGAATGGATTACGAGGGAACAACCAGAAGCTGCTAGAACTTCAAGCCAGCCAGCGCAGCAGAAAGACAAAGTGCAGATACTGAGCTCATCCCGCAAGAAACCTGCAACAAGAATTGTTCTATCATGCATACTAGCTAGAGTAGAGGAAAGACCAGAGCTATTGGGCCATGTTGGGAAGCTCAAGTATTCATACCATGATGTATCATATGAAACCAAGTTTCTGGAACTTGCGCAAAGGGTCTTTATGCAGACCATAGGCACAACCCGATTTGGAGAACCGATCAACTAGAAACACCAGTGGGTAGCTGGGATGGAGAAAAAAAACCCATCCCCATAAGTATTGAGCTTATTGCGCAAATAACAGGGTTACCAATCCGGGGTATGGATCCCATGTTGATTCTAGACAGCAAATCCAAGGAGAAAGCGCTGGCAGAAGAAATGAAGAAGAAGTATGGCACCGCCAGGGGAATGAGAGGCATCATGATCAAACGAATCAACAACGCAGCTACACAATTGGGTGCAAAAATCTTAGCCTACAAATTGCTAAGAAAATGTCACAAAGAGGAATTACCAGCTGGATTCATTGCAGTTGCAGCTCAGTGCGCAAAAGGCACCTCAATGAGTTAGGCACCATATTTATTGAACTTATTCCAAGAGGACTATAAATATGCACAGAACCTAGGCATAGAGTTCCATTACTCATGGTCGATTACCCTAATATCCTTCATGGGATGGCGATAACCAGGGTTTGTAATTTTTTGTACGAGACCACAACCAGTGGGAGCAAGATACCTATTGCTAAGAGTTGGGTCGCATGCCAGGCACAAGAGGGAGAATGGAATCATATTAGAAGAATACCTATGAGATATATAGGAAGTAATCAGCCGATCATGGAGAATAACACCAGAGTCTATCATGCGATATGTGGACATCGCCAATTTCCAGGCCACACGACAAACAATGTGGATACATGCAAGGCAGGATATGGCTAAATAGTGGCTACAAATGCACTATTGCATCACATAGGGTGACATTGACATGGTCATCAGCGAATGGCTCGAGGAATGGAGGATCCCAGCTATTACCCGGGAAGTATCGAAAACAGCAGTAGAGAAAGAGGCAGAGTAGGGATACATGCAGCCTCTGAAAATCCAAGTGCCCAAGAAACCAAGGACGGGCCAAGGCAGGTTGACTCAGGCAAACGAAGGGTCAAAGAAGATAGTAACCCAGAAGGGGAAGAAATATACTACATAGCCGACCAACGGACAGTAGAAACAGGTTGAGGGAGCGCAGGAGACCACCCCAAATCCCAACACACAGAAACCAGGGGGAAATAAGAGACCAGTCGCGCAGGAAGGAGGCATGCACAAGAAATCAAAGGCACAACAAGCATCACCAGACTATACGATCAGAAAGGATGACGAGGAAATGATCACCAAAATGGTCTAGGATTTCCTAGCAGAAGATTTTGATCATGCAGCACATCACAGGGATAAACTGCAAAAAGAGTTGGAAAAAATGGGGCAGATCCTCAAGAAATTCGTGGAAGTATAGATAGCGAGTAGCAGTAGAGGCATAGAGCCATCAGTACCATAGACGGATGAAAGAGTGGAGGTAGAAGAACGAGACCTTGTCCACTCATTGCCACACACAAACGCAACGGTGTACATCACACTTAGCATGTTGTGCATGGATGAAATCGTGGGGCAGACACCCTTGAAAGATTTAAACCACATCCAATTGGTCTTGAAATGGATGCCATCAAGGGAACTACACAAGTTGCAGGTTAGTGTAGACCATGAGGTATAGTCTCGTGCACACATAAACTTACTCGAGCTACAGCAAGCAACAAAGAAGTAGGAGGCACTGGAAAAAGTTTGTGAGCAAGCCAAGTTCAAAACTCGAGAGGAAAAAGAATGCAGGACCGAACTGGAATGAAGATTGGGAGGAATTTTTTAGAAACTCCCAAACATCGCACAAGTAAATGAACTCCCAGTAGCAGAAAATATCGATCGGATTGCACAGGCCATTGAGAAATATCAGAAGGAGATCAACAGTCTCCAAGAGCATCTCATACCCACCACCTCACCAGCATTGAAGGAGCAAAGGAAGCAGGAAGAAACAGTGCAGCTACAGGAGATAGAGCAGCAGGTTAGCACAGTAGATGAATTGTTTGACAAAGCAACGCAACTTTGGACAAGGTTGTAGGAGGATCCGAAGGTCCAACGCTGGGACAAGGAAGAGGAAAGGATCAATGCAGCAATCCAAGAGCTCAAGAAGAGGCAGAATACCATACCAATCCCAGAATGAGTCAAAGGGACACAAGAGATGAAGAAGATACAGGAAGAACTTATCATTGCACAAACACAAAAACAGGAGCATCAAGATCAAATAGAGCCATTATAGGAATAGGTAGCAGAAGTACTCGCATAGGTAGAGGGAGATAAAACACAAATAGCAAAGACCCAGGTAGAATGTGCAGGATTGTTGAGCAACGAAGTGGCAGTCCAGGTAGTGGACACCAGCAAGGGGAAGACCGTGCAGGCACTGACAAAAGCAATAGAGCTCAAGGAAAATTTCTAGATGATCACCAAGGAGATCGAGGAAGCTCATAAGGATTAGGTGACTTGGGAAGAGTCACATGTCAGTGTTGGGGGCCTATTGACACCAGGTCAAAGTCGAAATAAGGAAGAGAGAATTGGAAAGAAGTATGATCAATTACCAGGAGGGTCAATAGTTTTAGAGGCTTTGTTGGAAACCCGAAAGACATGAACCATGGGTCAATAAATCAGATGGTTAAGAAAGAATAATAAGCAACCAACAGTGCCCTATATAAAGGATGAAAAAGTGAATATGCAAGGATTTATTAGTGGATTACCTCAGTCCTACCGGGACAGAATTGAGTTTGATGAGCCAAAGACTTTAGAATATACTCTTCAAAAAGCAAGGTATTTCTATGAGCAATTCAAGAACAAGACAGAACCCTGTGAATATTGGAAGAAGAAAAACAATTCAGGATTTAAGAAGAAGGGGTTTAAATCCTTGATATTTAAGAACCATTGTAAGAGCTCTAGGATGAGCCTTCCTGCGAGAAGTGTGCATCAGAAAAAATTTCCATCCCAGAGTGGAAATAAACCATTCAGAGCAGTTCCAAGTAAGACTGATAAAACAAAGAGAGAACCCTTGAAATGTTGGGGTTGTGGAGAGGAACATTTGTTGAGGTATTTTCTGCATAGGAAAAATAACAATATGAGGGTCTACAACATCCAATAGGAAACCACAGTCAATGATGTGGCTAGGAGAATGCCACAAATTTATGCAACCTTGGATAATAGACAAGTTGGCCACCAAGATTCAGTGGTGGAGATGGAAGGTACGATTGTCAACCATCATGTTTCCATTTTAATTGACCTTGGTTCTAATTTGAGTTATGTTTCCCCTCAAACTGTTGAGAAATGTAAATTGAAAAAAGTCTAACATGTTAAATCATGGATAGTACAACTAGCCACTGGAACCAAAATAAAAGAAATGGAGGTCATGCCAGCGTGACAATTTGTTATAAGTGGGTTTCCCACCCACGAGAACCTAAACATACTTCCTCTAGGATCTTATGACCTACTGATTGGCATGGACTGGTTGGCTGCCCAAAAAACCAAGTTGGATTGTTACAGTAAAACTTTGGAGTGTGAAAATGAAGATGGAAGAAGGGTAACCCTACAAGGAATTCAAAAGATTGTCTCGGTGAGACAAATATCATCTCTCCAAGTGAAGAAGTATTGCAGAAAGGGATGTCCCTTGTATGCAATACAAGTACTAAACTCTATTGAGAATGACAAACCCAACCTAGAGAACCATCCCATATTAAGAGAATATAAAGATGTAGTCCCAGAAGAGGTACTAGTTCTACCTCCAAGAATGGACATTGACTTTTCAATAGAACTTGTAACAGGAGTGGTGCCAATGTCTAGAACACCCTATAGAATGAGTACACCAGAGCTAGTTGAGCTCAAACTACAGCTGAAGGAGATGTGGGGAAAAGGCTACATTTGGCCTAGTGTGTCTCCATGGGGAGAACCAACCTTGTTTGTGAAAAAGAAAGATGGCACACTCAAATTGTGCATAGATTATAGACAACTCAATAATATGACCATCAAGAATAAGTATCCCTTGCCAAGGATCGATGAATTTTTTGACCAATTAAGAGGTGCTACAATATTCTCCAAGATTGACTTGAGGTATGGATACCATCAGGTTTGAATCAAAGATTATGACATCCACAAGACAGCCTTTAGGACAAGATATGATCACTATGAATTTGTGGTGGTGCCATTTGGGCTTACCAATGCACCAACCACTTTTATGTGCTTAATGAATAACGTATTCAAAAATTTCTTGGATAGGTTTGTGTTGGTTTTCATTGATGATACCCTAATATTTTCCAAGAATAGGGAAGAATGTGAAGAACATCTCAAGCTAGTACTCCAAGTACTAAGAGAACATCAGCTCTATACTAAGCTTAGTAAGTGTGACTTTTTCCATAAACAAGTTCATTACTTAGGACATGTTATTTATGAGGAAGGAGTGGCAGTTGATCCTGACGAGATTAAATCCATCATGGATTGGTGTACCCCAAAGGACGTATCTGATATCATATCCTTTATGGTCCTGGAAGGATACTATAAGAGATTCATAAATGGATTCTCCAAGATTGGTTGCCCAATCACCTCCCTTTAGAAAAAGGGGGTTAAATTCATTTGCACATCAGAATGTGAAGAAAGATTTCAATAGATGAAATACCTTCTAACCAATGTGTATGTGTTGAAGATTGCATACCCAAACAAGGACTTCCTTGTGTGTACAGATGTTTGCAAGGAAGGGCTCAGAGGAGTCCTCATGCAAAAAGTACATGTGATTTGCTACGAATCCAAGAAATTGAATGAGCATGAAGTCAATTATGTGATCCATGATATGGAATTGGCTACCATAGTGCATGCTTTAAAAATGTGGAGCCATTACCTCTTAGGTAGAATATTTGTACTTATGACAGACCATAGTGGGTTGAGGTATTTGTTTGACCAACAAACACTCAATGTGAGACAGGATAGGTGGATGGCTCACCTTGGTGAGTTTGATTTTGAAATTAAGCATATCAAAGGAAAGGAGAATATGGTGGTTGATTCACTTAGTAGAATTATAAAATTATTTCACTTGGCAGATGTAAGCGTCAGCGAATCAAACATCAAAGAGAGGGTCAAAACTACACAAGAAACAGATGCATTTTTCAAGACTATGACATCATACCTAAAGCAAGAGCCCATAGGGCTGACCTGCTAACTTACAAGGGAATATTGTATATTCCAAATTGTGACGACTTGAAGAGGTTCATAATGGATGAAATACATAAAATACCATATACTGGACATCCTGGTTATTAGAAAATGATCATGGCCACTAGGAAACTATTTTATTGGCCCAGACTAAAAAATTACATAGTTGATTACTTAGATAAGTGTCTAGAATGTCAGCAAGTCAAGGCAGAGCACTGGCACCCAACGGGGTTGTTGCATCCCCTAGCAATTCCCGAATGGAAATGGGAAACCATCTCCATGGATTTCATCACAGGATTACCAAGATCAACCAAACAGAATGATGTCATCATGGTAGTTGTGGACAAACTAAGCAAGGTTGCTCACTTCATACCCGTCAAGTCATCTTGCAAGGCAATAGATATTTCCATCATTTTCATGAAAGAGATATTCAGATTGCATGGCATGCCTAAGGAAATTATATCCAACAGAGATACAAAATTTAATTCAAACTTTTGGAAATATTTGTTTGTTGGTTTTGAAAACAAATTGCTCTTTAGTACATCCTATCACTCTCAAACTGATGGGAAGATAGAGAGGGTAAAACAAGTAGTATAAGACATGTTGAGGATGCATGTAATGCATCAACCCAAGAAGTGGGAGGACTACCTACCACTGGTATATTTTTCCTATAACAATGGCTATCGAGAGTCATTAAAAATGAACCTTTTTGAAGCCCTCTATGGAAGGCAATGCAACATTTCAATCAGTTACAATCGAGCTAGATATGCTAAAGGAAATGGAACAACAAGTGATTCATATCAGACAAAATTTGAAGATAGCCCAAGATAGACAAAAGAGTTATGTAGACATGAAAAGGACTCCTACAGAGTTCAAAGTAGGGGATAATGTGTATCTCCGAGTTAGACCCAAGAAAATCTCTTTGAGGATGGGAGCTTGTTCCAAGCTATCACCTTGGTATTTTTGACCCTTTGAAGTTTTGGATAGAGTGGGACTAGTAGCCTATCAGCTAGCACTTTTTCCCACAATGAAGGCACATAATGTTTTTAATGTTTCTTTATTAAAGAAGTGTGTACATTATTCTAATCATATAATTGATTGGTTTGTGATTCAGGTAGAACCTGATGGAGAATTCCTACCAGAACCTCAATGCATAATAAATAGGAAGGAAACCCCACTCAGGAACAGAACCATTGCACAGGTCAAGGTGAAGTGGAAACACTTTGGCCCAGATGAGGCTACATGGGAAATGGAGGATTCCATGAAACATGCATATCCATTTTTGTTTACTTCTGTACATACAGAGCACATTGGAAGATAGAACATCGAGGAAGTTGTTCCTTTAAGGGGAAGGGGATTGTAATACCCTTGTTTACCCCAATTTGTTAATATAACTACAACTCACCAAGAGACTATGGTGGCCTAAATATGTGTGAATGTTTGATTTGATGAACCTTGTATAAAAGGGTCAATGTATGAATTTTATGTTATTAATAAAAATTGGATATGTGTTGCACAACTGTTGAAAGGAAGAAACTTTTCCAAGATAGACCATGGATGCTATGAGAGAGATGGTGAGGGGAAACCAAGAATGGTTGAGATGACCCTCACCAGACCAGTACCTACTGGGTGTAATTGCTTAACAGTCCTCTGACCCAGAAATGAATTACCAGTCAGGATAGTAGTTGGAAGGCCATCCTCAAGAGTTAATGAGGAGATGGGGTAGGGTACCCATATGTAAGGCTTCTAGGATTGACCACAAGTTGGGATTTTCACCCACGCAACCTTGTTGAGGAAGGAAAGAAAGGAGTTAATTTGAGGGACAGAGACAGATATGAAAGATATCAGAGTAGACAAAACAATATGGAGAAGAGAATCATGCTTTGAATCGGGAGTTGAGATAAAAAAAGTTGATAAACGAGCTTGTTTTGGCTGTAAGAAGTTTTGGGAAGGGTTTCGCTACAAGCTGATAAATGAGGCTGACGAGTGATTGAGGAAGTGCTTGTGCAGATCTCCTTGCTTGAAGTAGAGAAAACTTGTTTCCAAGATCTTGTGGGAGGAGGAGAGTAACCTTCATCCCTGACTTTTGTAAATCAAGGAGAAAGAATCTCTCTTAGAGCATCATGGTCTAGCTCGAGGGTGGCCAGTGGTAAATATGTCAGGAGTGGTTGTGCCTATGGTTGGGAGGAAACATGCACCCCTTTCAACAGTCACTTCACTTTCTCCATTTATGATAAGTATTATCATACTTTGTGTATATATATATTGGATGCGATGATGAATGTATGTGTTTATGGTTAAGTTTTTCAGTATTTGAACAGTTATTAGAACTACTCTTTTGCTTCTGTAAAATGTTATATGCATATAGTCTTTGATTTATCTCAGTATAGATGCTAGAGAGTTATGGGAGGTGAATTCGTGGGAGAGTCAGGGTAGGACTGAATGAAATGTCTAAGTCCTCTTAACCCTTTAAAGTTTACCTTAGCATGAACAACAAGTTCAACCCTATGGGAGAAGGAAATTTTCTTCATACTATCCACCCATCTAACCAAGGGCTCATGCCCATTTCCTTAACCCCTTTGCTGTTAAAAATATCAGCACTTAGCCCACAAGATTCCCCAAAGGATCCATGTGACTAGGGTCTGGGAACCCTGCCCTAGTCCGAAAGGAGCTATCTCTTTCGGCATCGGGACTTCGAGACTTATGACTCCACGATCATTAAAAACAATCGAAGGTCAAATTCTTGAATTGATGGGAGTCGTCGATCTGAGGATCCAGTGGAGATCCCTCTCACTTGTTAGATTAGACTTAGGAAGGGAAACATTAAGTGCTTCGGTGAAGTTCTACTTTGGGAGAATAGGAGTGGTCTAGTGTCAAAAATCCCAAATTCTAGAGTCGTGAAGTAAATTGGGACCGTTGAAAATGGAGGGACATGTATTTTTGGCACAGGGGCATACCTAGGGTTCAGCTCCAAGAGCGCACCCACAAGCCCTAACTATTGGCCCTTTCGGCTACACCTCTGAAGCAGATGCAGTCTCACTTGAAACAGCTATGGGGGGATTGCAGGACAGAAGTGTCTACAATCAAGGGGAATGTCAAGTGGATCCAATACCAGAACAATACAGCATTCATATATCACCTATCAACTTATATATATTCTTCCCATCTAATTAACAGATCTAACATAATATTGCAATCACAGTGTATCGAGGACAGAGACAGAATATCAATCACACACAACACCAAATATACGTGGTTCACCCCCTCTCTAGGACTATGTCCACATAACTGTGCTTTATAATATATTAATATGAAGCATACAGTTTTGATTTGCGCTCTTAACCAACAGATATCTCTCTTCTCTCTCTCTCTCCCCCTTCCTATGCACCCATCTACAGGGTTGATCTTCGCACCCAGCTAAAGATCTTACAATACCAAAAGGCTCTCACACTTAGCACTTCTCTCTCACACAACAATAACCTCTCACAACAAAAACAACAACTAGATCGAGTAACTCGAACCTGAACCAACCCTCTTCCCTCATATAGGTTTTTATTTATACATTACAATCACTTACCGACATCCTTACATCGAAACCTAGGTGTCCAAAACCGTAGGTGTCTAAACCCTAGGTCAAATTGACCCACGTTTTCAGGGCTTCGCCAGCCTATCTTTCCTTCCTTCTCGCTCGGTGCTCCAAAGCATCTAATGGTGGATTTTTCCACTTGTTGATTTGTCCACGATTCTTATTCCTTGATGATCTGTCGCCCTCGATATCCTCATCCAACTGCTTGCTTTCTCAGGCTTCGCTCCGTCTTTTCTACTCTTTTGCTCACTTTGACCCAGCAACAATCACTATGTCTTCCGCGTAGTTCGCATTCCGCCTTTTCTTCCTTGATATTTGCTTCCTTCCATAGCCAAGGGCCAAAATACCCCCAACAATCACCTGTGACTCATCTTGAGGCACTTCAAAATGGAGCTTCATTTTTTACTTCGACTTCAGACTGCATAGAGAAGCCTTTTCTTTCTGTGCAATGCCTCCTCTTCCTCCTTGTGCAAACTGTCTTTTCTGTGTCTGGTACCCAGTTTCAACTGCACCTAGTACCTAGACCATTTTCCTTATGCTTCTACTGAGAGTTGTGAAGTAGTTGGTTGTGATATTACAACTTCAGTCGGCTCTCATTCACTAATCCTTCCTTCCACTCTCCCTTTAAAGTATTCAACTGCGTAGCTCCTCCTTCTGTAACATAAGTGACCTCATATGGTCTAAGCCAATGCATTCTGAACTTCCTAGGATGCTTCATGAACTTAATGTCATATACCAGTACCAGATCACCTTGTTTAAATTTCTTCTTCTTGATGTGCCTGTCATGGTAGGCCTTCTCTCTTTCCTTCTATACTTGTTGATGGAATCCTACAACAAATTTGTCTTCTTCCAATTCGACCAACTGTGAAAGCCTCTCTTGAATAGCGCCAGTGTCATCCATATCTGCAAAGGAAACAATTCTTAAGCTTGGCACCAAGTATTCCATTGGAACAACAACTTCGAGACCATAAACCAACTTGAAGGGGATCTACATTGTTAACTTGTTGCAAGTGGTTCTATAGGCCCAAATTATTGTTGGTACTCTTAAATCCTAGTCATCCCTGTTCACACTGCAAATCTTGGTTAGTGTTATCTCCAAGATCTTGTTGAATGCTTCCACTGTCCCATTTTCTTGTGGATGGTAAGGTGTGCTCTTCTGATGGAAGACTTCAAATTCCTTAGTCAAGGCTTCAACAGTCTTATTTATGAAATGTGTGCCTTGATCACTTATAAGGATCTTGGGGCATTTAAACTTGGTTATGATGTCATCAAATATAAAGCACGTAGTTGTGGTTGCACTACATTCCGTAATTACTCTTGCTTCAGCCCATCTGGTCAAGTATTTTATCGCAATGATGATGTACCTTTATCCTATACGCTTTCCTGGTGGTTTTATAGGTCCCACGAAATCAATGGCCCATTTCTCAAATGCTTGTAGGGTCAACTATGGTGCTAATGGCATTTCATCTCTTCTGAATGGTTTCCCAACTCTTTGGCATATGTCGCAAGCTCTGGAATAGTATTTATCATCTCTATGTAAGGTAGGCCACCAAAGGCCAGCTCTAAGAACCTTCTACGCAGTTTCTTTACCTGCATAATGTCCTCATGTGATGCCTTCATGAGCTTCTGCGAGGATTAGTGGGCGCTCTGCCTCCATAATACACCTTCTCAATATCTCATTAGGTCCCATCTTGTATAGATGTCCAACTATAAGTGATACGTCTGCAGCGCACACTACTAATTTTTTCTTCTGGGGAATTGTGTACTCACAAGGTGCCATTCCTATTGTCAGGAACTAGACTATTTCTGCAAAGTGGTCATCAATATTTCTAATGGGTAGTCGTTGTGCATCCGACAGTGTCCTCCAAACTGGTTGTCTCTTCACCATGTTCCAACCTTGACCTTTGTTCATTCTCCCTAGATTTACTATGATCTCAAAGTCATATTCTTGAAATAGAAGAAGTCATCTGCATATTCTTCCCCCCAACACTGGCTTGTTAACTAAGTATTTTAGCGTGGAGTGATCAGTAAACATTTTAAAGTTCCCTCCCAACAATGTTAAGCCCTAATATTGGCTCATTACCCCTTAATTGGGGCATATTATATTAGTAATGTTTTTTTTATTTATGTCAGATTTAGGCCATTAGTTGTAATTGTACCTCCTAGTCTCCTATATATACCAAGGAGACATTTTCATTTTGAATCATCTTGTACTTGAACATTTAAGTGGGGTAAAAGGATGTTTCCCCCTTGAGGAGGCTTATTATCTAAAATTATCTTATTTTCAAGGCGTTGAGTACTTTTTCTGAGGATTTTCTATGCTATATTGATATTTGGTTCTTAACATATGGTATCAGAGCTCAAGGTCTTGGGGTTTCGCTGCTACATCTAAGACACCTTGGCATTTTTGTTATAACCTATTTTCTACAATGTTTCATAAGGAACGGCTTGGAGGATATTTAGTAGACGGATCTAGGTATGTTGGGTTAAAAATTCAGCTCCTAAGGCCTTATACGTTTGGATATACATCCTATACAAGATAGGGTTCTAGAATCATCTTGAACTGAGTCATTGCAGAATTTTCGCTATAAAAACTTTTATCTAACATTTCAGACCCTAAACTCTAGAGGATATTTACAAAAATTAGTAAGGTAGTTGTGGTAAAAAATTTAGCTTCTGGTTAATCTTAAATTTGTAGATACACCCTGTGTAATATAGGGTGTCTGACTAGTCCTATTGGCTAGTCTCAAGAAGGTGTTCCAGGTAAAACAATCATAACTTCTTCCTAGAGTATACAAATTGTGTGGGATTGGTTTCATTGGATTTTGGACAGTCTTTAGTATTCCCAGTGTGAGTTTCATAATTTTATATCAATTATTTTGTGCGGGCACGCTATACAAGTGAGATCTCCTGGAAAGGCCAAAAATCGGCAAGTTGTGGGGAAGTTACCATAATTTCCACTTGGCACATCCAATTTTGATCAGACCTATGGCATTGTAGAGAAGAAATATCATAGAACTACATAAAATAAATATTCATACCCAGAAGGGCCGAAACTTGGGAGATACAACAAAATAAATATTTTCTAGCAGAACCACCTCAAAATCAAGGTTCAAAAGTGATACTTGGCCAACATGCCACCAAAAAAGGTAACTTCTACACCAAATAAGCCTCCAGAAAATCCTACTTGGACTCTTGATTAAGGTGAATAAATGCGTAGGGACATAAATGATTTACAAAAGAAGATAGTAACAAAAAATGAACTAAAAGAGATGATGGAGGGTTTAAAAGGGGAGATCATGGAAGTATTGAAAAATTTCGTAACAGAGAAGACACCTGAAAGTGAAAATGCATCCCATGAAATTCATGATCAGGACACAAGGAAGGTGAATCAAGAATGGAGAAACTCCAACTTTGGTTTTAAGACCAATCACGTTCCTAAGATTGATATGAGGAAGTTTGATGGCAAGGACCCAATCACATGGATACTTCAAATGG